>RJWM01007481.1:0-77876 GCA_004363535.1 Dasyprocta punctata | reverse complement strand
ACACATTGTTTTCTGTTCTTTTGTTTCCTTTTATTAAAATATGTTTTGTGGTTACTATAAACCTTCTAGAAAGTAAAATAAAAGTTTTGTCTTCTAAATATGAGAATGTGAAAATAATTTTTCTTTGTGATTTCTTCTGTGTGTTTGTATGTGTGAATGTGTGTGCACCTAGCTATGTGACAACAGTAGTAATGCTGAGGAGTTTTAATGTGGCTTAAAAATTCACAGATAGCCATAATAACTACTCATAGTACAAGATGCATAATTTTCTGAACATTTCCTTTGTGTTCCTAAAGAATTACTAATTGGAAAAACAGAAATCCTCACTTGAAAATAATTCAGATGGAGCGTCAGAGGCTGGCTACCATGAAATTTGAAATAGTTTTGACTTTAACCTCTTGCAATAATGATTCATTTGCATACTTGGTATCCTATTTATTTATCAAACATATATAATACTTCTTTTGCCTAATACAGTTAGAAAACTTTAAGCAAGATGGCTTAATTTAGTCTTACAAAAATTGTATGTGTTGTAGCTAATATTACTCTTATCTCACAGATTAATCATTGAAGCAAACAGAATTTATTTACCAAACAACTAAAAAATGACAGAAAAGATTTAAATCCAGGAAAACAAGCATCCTATTTTCTGCTATAATTTCTGAAATTGGGCATTCTGCAAATAGCCTATTGCTGTTTGATCTAATTTAAATGATAAAGGAAGACTATCGTGACTCCTGACTAGTGAGATATCAAATGTTTCAAGTTCCTGATCTCAAAACAATAAGAATGAAATTGTGAACAAAAAGAGAAAGTTAGCAGAGTTTCATTGGAAATAGGGGAAGAAAAATAGCTCCTAGATTGCCAGAATGGGTTCCGACTGGGTGGCCACCTAGGCCCTTTGTCATCAAAATCCATACAGCAAAATCACAACATGAATATAACATAGGTCAGGCTACAAACAACCTATAAGATTACAAGTGTAGCCAATTAGCTAATATTGATCCAATAGGGAAATGAATGATGTAACAAGGATACATGAAATAAACAGAGGCATGTTTTGGAATGGACTGGGACTCTGGATCTGGACAATCTGGTCACTCACCTATGTTCCTCATACCTAGCTGGGCCATTGGACCAGGTGGTGCTAATTACAATAGAATCTCAAATTGCTGTTTAATTTGCAAACTGCACTATTTTTTCTCCATCATGAGGGCTGGCTTTCTTCGGATTTGCCTCTTGGCACAATTCTGATATATCTATATTTTGGGATGACTTCCTTGAGGGTCCAGTCTTTCTCTGATTGTATTTTAATATCTATCTAATTTAGCTGCCTATAATATTACTTAATTGTTTCAGTACTCTTTTAAATGAGTACTTAACGCACATTAACACTTAAAAGCAATAAAACATGAATATTTCACTTGCTAGTTTCAAATTTTCAATAGATGTTCATGGTTTATTTGATAAGTTCTCAAAGACTTGGTGCATTATTCATACTCTATCTTGATCTGACACTAATTAATCTATCTAATTTAACTAGTGTAACTTCCTCTGCTTTCTCAAAGGCTCTATATTTAAGCCACACAGAATCACACATAATTATTCTGAGTTATCATGTTTACGTTGTACTTAGTCTTTCTTCTTTGGGTACTGCTGATTCTGCTTATCCTTATGAACTCATTGTTTGAGACGCTACTTGCTTGCTGCTTCTTTGTGAGACCTTTTTAAATCCTTAGTTTTGAAGTTCCTCATTTTTATACACTGTCCTTGTCCTTAGTGGATACTATTAATAAAGTAATCATCAAGCTTTATTCTACTTTGTATATGCATATTTAAAACCCTAACAACTGCAACATTCTTGGGAGTAAAAACATAATAATTATTCATATGCTTGGGATAGGTGCTTAATAAGTGATGGATATTTTCTGAGGTTCCCGTTTCCTATGATGTGTCAGTAGGGAATAGATTGGATAGCAAATAATACTGAAATAATTTACAAGAGCGAATATTCTATTTGACCGATATTGATGTTTACATAGCTTATAAGGTTAAGGTAACGATTTTGTTGAAATATTTTGATTTGTGCCTCATGTTTTCAACTTATTTTTTGCACAATCGCTGCCTGCTACCAAACATCACAGTCACAGGTGAAACGGAAAGCAGTGAAAAAAGTAGTGTCAGCATAAGAAACTTACACCAATATTCATAGGCAAAATTACGTAAGAGGGCCATATTTATCTTTATAATATGTTATAAAGTATATATTTAGAATTTCTATCTTTTTCAGTGAACATGGACAAGAGAAAAGGCATTTAGAAATGAAATGAGAATACAAAACTCAGTGGAACAGTGATAACTTAATCTTTGTCTCTATTAATCTGGTCATCTTTTGTGAACACTGTATCTATGTTTTTGTTTATGTTTTATTTCTTTGTATGTATATCATTAAAATATCTGTGAATGCTAGAATTTTACAAAAGAACCTCCTATCAGTCAAATATTTCACTCACGTAATTCTGGTAGAAGAGATTCAAACTAGTGATTAAAATAAATATTCTGAATATATTCTGTATTCTGTGAATTTTAAAAAGTTGAGGCAATCATAGGACTTTCAAATATGTCAATGATAATTCACTCATAAATGTGAAGTTGTTAGAACTGTTTTTCTTATGTGACCCATTGACTATATATATATTCTGTCTATATATTTACATTGATGTCTATCTATATCTTGACATACATAGTTACATCCACATTTTATGTTATTTCTCTGTTAAGGTTATTAATGAAGTATTTTTCTGCATCATAGCCAGGTTGAAATCACTATTTAAATTAATTATGACAGCCATATCAATTAGACATAAGAGATTTCTAAAGCTAATTAGAGTCTGAGAGTTTTTAATTTGACGTCTGTCTCTGTGTAATATGTGCTTTATGCATTAAATTAATGAAATTAAGCCCGCATCATTATAAATTTCCACTTTCATAGTTCCATAAGTTTCACAATTACATGCTGTATTTGAATGATAATTGAATGAAATTAAATAATTAACTTCACAGAAGCATTGGTAGGATTTGAAGACTACAGTATATCTTTTCTTTATTATTTTCAAGTCTTCCCAAACAGAAATTAGCTGGACACAACTTGTCTACAAAGCCATGTGGTCACTTCTAAAATAATGCCACTTTAATAGAAACTACATAGGCGATAAGGTGCACCAAAAACATACTTTCTACTGTATTGTAAAACAAGATGATTTGCCAATGCCAAATATATATGTGTGATCTGATTAATATATAGTCTATGGTTTCACGAGCCCTTCTGTTCAAAATAACTTACTTACTTTCGATGATTGTCTGGTATTAGACTGAATAAGAATACAGAGGAAGTTGTAGCTTTTAAAACAAGATGTTGATTATTTGCCTTTTCTGTGCATATATATATATATATATATATATTTGTATTAACGTTGTATCACCATATAATGTTTCAAAATAAACCCTTAACATATTCTGTTAAAAAACATATTTAAAATGAAGAAAAGAATTAATTTGTATGCAAATTAGACTAAAACATGATATATGAGAAGACTGCAACCCTGCCTTTAAGATTTGCTTTTGACATTTGTGTTTTAACAGGCAATTAAAATTTAATTTGTCCTATGATGAAAAGCAAATCCTTTTATCCTGTTTCAGCAGTCTGAGGAGGTACAAACTCTATTACAAAAGGAGACTGTGGCTGAGGTTTCTTGTGCTCTCATGACCTTATGGTGTGAAATTGATGATAATTCAATCAAGGAATTCACTTAAAAATAAGTCTGGACATAAATGATTATGAGAGGAAAGACAATATCCTAGAGAAAAGGGTCATTGGTCATGGTCTACTCGAAGCAGTTCTGATGAAACTTTCATCTGTCATTTTTGCAATAGTTAAAGTGTCACAATAGCGTACTACTTGTTTGTTGAAATACTTATCTGGAGATTCTTTCAATGTGAGATTAGTGCAGAAAACCAGCTGTAATATTTCCATTTTCTCACCCCTAAAGAAAAGAACATAGTGAAAGGAAGTGAAGAAACAAGATGTGAAGGATAGAGAGGGAGGGAAAATGATGATAAAATTTGACTATTTTCCTAACTGGAAATTTGCCTGGTATGTATAGTTCTGTGTACTGCTTTCCTTTAGTATAGTCATATAATTTTGTATTCTTTTAAAACAATCCAAATTAACATGAGTGAGCCATCTAACCAAAATAGTTATTATACTTGGTTAGCTTCATGATTTTTCAAGACCAACAGTTTGACCTGGTTATGACATTAGGGCTAAAGATAAGCTAAGTTAACAATTATTTACAGAAAAATGATCATACTACAAAATGGTGGTTTAGAATTACGTGAGAACATTTTTTAAACTGCAAAATAGTTATGACCCTTAACCTACTTTAAATTATGAGACAGCCACCCTGAAAACAATAATAGTTTTCTCATGTACAGCATAATTTGTGAATATCCTGCCAAACATTCATGTAAGAAGGAAAGAGAAATATTTATAATTATCTGAGTCTAGAATGTAACTTTCTAAATAAACAAATAGTTTTGTATGGATTAACTATGCAATAAAATTTAGAAGAATATGACTGCACATTGAAGACATATTTACTTTGCTTTGATTTGAACTTTAGCAATGCTTGTTTGTTATTTCAGAAAAACTGTCTTTTGTTAAAAAAAATAAAACAATGGCGCTAGTCACATCTCAGTCAGCAACATGTCACACCCACATAAGTGTGGCTTTGCAGCTCAGATATGATACTTGGTGTTTAGAGTTAAGCGTCCAGCTGTTTAATTTTGTTTTAGTATATTTATTATCAAATACTTCCTTGTTTTAAAATTGCGACATAGTAACCTTTCCTTCCCTTGTTGGAAAGTTAAGTCATTCCATTTATTCATTTGCTAATTACTAATCTGATGGAATGGATAACTCATAAATATTTTATTACTACAAAAGAGTAGAAGACAAAAAAATAAAATCTACATTTCATAAGGTAATGGATCAGAAAGGACTAAAAATCTATGTACCAGGTTTTAGCTGTGAGGGCATATTCTCTCAATGTAATGTCTGAGGCCAAAATCTCTCAAAACTGAATCCTACTGATGAATCCAACGTCATGAAGCAAGGAAAGTTGCATTAGCATTGCATTAGAGTACATAGGCAGTAAGAAGGAATCAATATTGAACATTTTGCAAATAAATCATCATCTAAATTCAAGAGTATAGCGCATCTATCAATACAAATTTACCCAAGAAAATGGAGCTTTGCTGGAAACAGTAATTCTTCCTTGGTATGTGGTAATGATAACTGCAGTACGGAAATACACAAAACAGCAATAAAATCATTTTCTTTCAATACTATAAGATATGTGTTTTTAAATTACAATACAAATGTTCATTTTTGCAAATATTAATAGCTCTAAATTTATGGATTCCCTGGGTGTTAATAATACCAAATAGAGAGAAGAAATGTGTAAAATATGCTGTTTGTTTGATTGGCATATGAATATAAATTTAACAGCATGTAGAAAGCAAAATATTTGATGCTAAACTCAGTTGACAACTTACCAAGAACTAGGTTTTGATATTGGTATAGTCCATGTTATGCTAAACAATATAATGTAGAAACATTTTAATAGCCACTAGTAAAATCAAATAGATATGGTTGCAGTTACAGTTTCTTTTTAATTGGTAAATATATTTTGAGAATCTTTTGTCTCCTTTTCAGCATATCTGTAACTCCTTTACTGTGTTCCATTATTCGCTTATTCCAGAAATAGACATCATTACACTGATTCATCAGAATTTCAAATGCTTTCTGGTCCAGTTTTACTTATGATTCAGTGTTTTACTTGGGTCTACCAATAAACCATTGGCAGGATGGGGGTGGATATACCAGAGACAGCAGACACAGTATTTAGACTGAAATGATTTCCAGCTCCAAGAAGTGAGAGGAAGACGATGATGTAGAACTTGTTTCAGACAGCACTGCAATTCCATAAAATTTCTGGCTACAACAATGAGAAGTCTTCATACTGAAGTTGCCATTTACTTATTACCAGATTACCAGAAATATCCTTTTAAGTCGTCTGGTGGTTTTTGGAGAAAATATAGTGGTGAGATCCAGAGGATTAGCACTTGAGTCTCTCAGTTAGATATATCCCTGTTGCCTGTGTCCCAAGAGGCACATTTTCCTGGATAGGAAATGGTGTTCTTAGCATCAGGAGAGGTTTGTGATTGTCATTCTTCATTTCCTACTGTATACCCGAGTCTGCTCCAGAACGTCCACTGGAAACAGGTGTAGACATCAGATCAGTTCTCTATGTCCTTGATATTTTCTGATCCATGGAGGAAGACATAATCAGGATCTAGGTATAATAATTTGTGGGCTAGTAACATTCATCAGACAAAACTTTTCCACTGGGAGAATGAGTACAGTAACAAGCAACAATTTTTACTTTTATTACAGGGACTAAAATAAACCTTCTTTATATGCATGTCTGTGGTACTCAAAGTGAATTCAATTTGTGGAAGGTCTTTTTCTGTTTTTTGTTTCGAGAATAGTAATTTAGTCACCCCAAGTATCCATATGAGAGCTGATGTTTTCCTTCTCTGATGCTTTACATACCCAATGAATACAAATGTGGCCTGCGCTATTGTTTTTCAAATTCTTTTATTGGCTGTGAGATGTGTAGGGTTTGCTTTCAAAAGAAGCTGCAGCCTACATATCCACTTGCTTGATGTGCAGTTAACATCCAGGGGCACTCAAGGTTAATTAGAAATGGTAATAAGTTTAATCATGATGAACTCATTTAGTTCTGATGCGGATGTCACCTGTAATTCCATAAAAATTCCATTGTAATTTAACATTAATTAATGTCCACTTATCAATGAGTGTTACAGCAAATTAGTACAGAAGTGACAAGTTATATGCTTAAGAAATGCTTAATGGAAAAAATAAAACAGCATTTATTAGGTCATCCTAAAATATAACAGATTGAGACATCTTTATTATTAAAAATATGATATTAAAATCAGGTAAAGTGTTATTTATGAGGCAAGACTTCTGATAAGAATTTGTATGAGAACTAATGGGGTTACAGCAAACATTAGGAATATGTATTTGCTTGGATTACCATTTTTTAACATAAATGACAGAGGAGAGACGGAGCTGTTCTTATCATTACCCTATAATAAGAGGGCTGCTGAATTTTCAGTAATCATCATCATGAAGCAGTAGTCTTATTCATGTAAAATAAAAGTATTTTTCTCCCTATGTAAAAATGCTATTAGCCATATTTGAAGGCATTATACTCAGATATCATTTTTCTATTTCTGTAAATGACAACCATTAAATGCAATCGTAGCTACATGACAAGACTATTTTTATTACATCAAAAGGAAGAGAGGGATTAAAATGAATTTATTCAAAGGTGTGATTTGTCAATTTTTTCCCCTTATCAAGGCACATACGGGACAGCTTTAAACCTAAACACTGAGATCTGACCTCATATTTGAATAAGTTAATGTGATCCGGTGTTCTTAGGGAAGTACTGAAACCTCTCTTTTGTACCCAGAAATCCCAGGAGGAATTTTGGCTTTTAGGAGGTCAGATCCAAGGTTTCATTTCTTTTCATCATTTTCCCTTTTATCATTTGACAGTTCTTGACAGCTTAGAAGGTCTTCGAGGTATCTGTGGTGTTTAGTACAGTATGGAAAAGAATTTATAGAAAGAATTTCTTTCTTATTATGTAGATCTTTTAGAGACATGTTACAACTATTTGGAAAGCTTTCTTCTCAAAGAGACAGACTAATCTCTATAAACGTGAAATTGAAATGCATACTTTAGGGAAAAGTATAAAGCTATCAAAACTTTGCTAAAGTATCCCTTGGATTTTAGACGTAAGTGTAAGTCCCTTAATTTACATATGTTCTTTTAAACTTTCAAAATACTTTGTGACTTAGAACGAAGACATACTTACTAAATTTGAAGCATACTTGTTCTGAATTTGTTTACTGAGCCAGTTTTGGTGCTGTGGACTTATCTTTCTTAGCCTTGTAGGTGCACTTCCCCCTGGAATGCTCAATGATATTGGCACACACTCAAAGGCAAGAGATACTGGTAACCTAGGGAGACAATTGATGCTAAATATTAAGCTTGAACTATAACATTGTTTTCACAAGTATTTAAAAATGGCCAATCAAGCAGAGCCATCAGTGCTTCATTACATGGAAATAAAACGTTACTGTTTTGACAGAACTATTATGGGCCAGGGGATGTGGAGTTCCCTGAGCAAAGGGCATAGCTCTCTCCTGCTTCTCTCTGTGTTCTAAATTTCCACCATGGCACCTGGCACTGATGAAATATTCAATATATGTCTCTTCTTTGAATGGAGAATGAAAATAAATTTAGTATTTGAATTTTGAAACATAGCATTTGAACACTGAACTTTCATTGACCATATTTTCTAAGCCATGTTAATTTCCCTACACACCCACCAATTATATTTCTTCTGCTCATATGCCTAGGTATTATCACAGTTTTTCAGTATTTTTCCATGCTTGATGCTTGGCTGAATGAATTAATCTGTGTTCATAACAACGCTTTAGAACAGTGATGGCAAATCTTTTAGAGATCAAGTATCAAAAAGCAATCTAAAACCCACTTACTTGTTGCAAAGTGCTAACATTGTAGTTAAACCTGAATATTGAGATTTTAGTTTAGAAAAAATAACTCTACATTAACATCTTTTGTCTTAAAAGAAAAACATGGTAACAGGCATGCCATACTTTGCCAACGTCATGTTAGACTGTTTTAACTGATACATTGTGTGGTAAACTGAGCAAACTTTGATGTAGAGTTTCTCAAGTAATTATGTATGTTCACAATTATGTAACAAAACCCCAAACAGCATCCAAATCATTTTCACCACTCTAATAGGCTCTGGCTTATCTCCATTTTGTAAACTATAACCCAAAAGTATTACTATTGTTTTGAACCTGTCTTTCACAGGATAGTATTAAACATGTTAGTTTGAATTCTCTAAATGAAATTTTGTGTGTCTAATTTTTTTCCTTGAATATTATGTCTGAATAATTCATGATTTC
The DNA here is from genome assembly GCA_004363535.1 of Dasyprocta punctata. NCBI lineage: Eukaryota > Metazoa > Chordata > Mammalia > Rodentia > Dasyproctidae > Dasyprocta > Dasyprocta punctata. The sequence continues at coordinate 68,720 of RJWM01007481.1, read as the reverse complement.
ATATATATCAGTCATACATCTTCTTTCATCACTATGTAGATTCCATTTTACAAATATATCACATTTTTCCCACTTCTCCAGTTTTTGTTATTGTACATAATGGTGATAAAATAATTTTGGACCAGCACAAAATGACGTTATAATTATTAACTTCTGTTGAGTATGAACCTGATTTGAAATGATTTGGTCATTTATATATGTTTGTATAGTATATATGTTTATGCATATGTTTTATGTTTTTGCGTATATATTCATATAACTATTCACGCCTTTATCTATCTCTCTATCTACTTGATGCATACTGGCTGATCAGATATAGTTAGTTTCTCAAAATAATTACATGAGTTTCCACTTCAAAAACTAACATATGAGAATGTTTTTTTCTTATCCTCACTAACACTTGGAATGGCTCACCATTTTGATTTTACTGAGGGTTGTAGAATATAAGTAACATATCATTGTTGATTTTATTTACATGCACACACACGCACAAGTTAATCAAATAAATACTTGAAAGAAATTAGATTCTTCACTTCTTTGTATACTATCTGTGACTGAAAACTCAGAGCCACTATACAGATTTTGCTTAGGGAAAAATTTCAAAATCAAGTAATCTTACATAGTGCTAAAATCTGCCAAATGTCTTACTGAAAGTACCCATGTATGTTGTTTTAGGATTTAGTATTCTCATAATCGAAACTATACCTAAGAGTTGTTCAGTACATTTTCAGGTATCTTTTTCCTCCTCTTGATCTGTGTATTTCTTTTCTATGATCTTTGTCACTAATACTTATGTCTACTACAGAAACTCACATTTTGGCTTATAGTTATTTTTATAACTATACTAATTTTCCTATTTTTTGCATTGATGCTTGGGTGAATGAATCGATTCATTCAGAGACTGAATATCATACAGGCAAAGATTACGGATTACTTTACAATACAACCATGTACTTTGCAAAATATCTGACATGACATGTCTCCAGAAGCTTTCGTAGGATGAATAACTATCAAGTTCTTTGATTCTCTACCATACCTTTACAGGTGGTTTGCCTATCTGTAGAGAAGGTAAAAGATAGTTATGAAAGGATAGAAGGAAATTTACCTTAATTTCTCATAGCTTTATTGAAATCTCCCTATGTCTTTGTAATAAAATTTCACATCCCATCTTGATTAGTGAGGTAATCTATGCATTAACATACAAATCAGGATTGAGTGTGAAAATGACATATTAAGACAGGATGTTGGAACAAGAGATATAATCATTTTATCTATAGGTAAGGGCACAAATCTTAAGTGATTTAGGCTAAAGCAAATTTGAGTGGATTTCCATTCCTTGCATGCCAAAGAGCCTTGATAAAGTTAATCTGAAAACACTTCTTTGGTATTTCATGATCCTCTGGAAAATTATAGAACCATAATATCTCAGAACTGAAAATGCTCTTAAGAGCAACTTTATTGACTAAGTCACAAAAAAGCACTCAAAAAGATGCTATTCAAGATGCTGTTAAATACAAATTAAGAATCAGTTGGACATTCCCACACTGAAGATTCCATTAGAATAAATTATAAATGTTTAGCTATTTTTTATCTAAAGATGTCTGGTAAGCTTAAATAGTGGTGTCTTGTATGACCTAGAAAATATTGAAAAGAGAGATGTGTGAGCTTCTTTCTAGACCTCCTAGTTAAAAATTAAAATATGTCACTCTCTATGGAATAATCTAAGAAAATGAATACAGAAGCAGAGACTAAAGTCTAGACTTCTAGTGTTATATCTTTTTAAAAAAAAAGAAGAAGAAAGCACAGAAGTCTTTAAACAAAGAGAAGTGCATAATTCCTTTGGAGAAAAAGGAATTGAGGAGGTTGTTATGCAAATTGCTTGTCACTCAATATATAGGCAGAGCAAGTTTTGAGGGTAGCTTTAGAGAACAAAAATAAGAGCAGAAATTTGGGGAGAACTTTAGTATTAAAAAAAAATGTGTTCAAAGTACATTATGATCTGGGACGCAAATGTCCCTGAGACTAAGCATGAGCATCTTCAAGTTTTCCCTTCTATGTTTTCTCACAGCCAGTGTTTAGAGGCCCATTTTTTCAATGGATATTCCAGACAATTCATATTTTCACTCAAGACTTTTACATAATATTTGTTCTTTCCTTGTGACCTCTTGAGAAACCCACATGTATTTTACAGTTCCTCAGATGGCTACATTTCCATGTGTGTTTCCTGTCTAGACTCTGAACTGTCAAAGTGGACTGTTTGGCAATCATCTTATTTCTGTGTACATAGCAGTGGGTATAATACATTATTAGTGATGAGCAAATATTTACTGAATAAAAGGTAAAACAAAGGAATTGGTTTTCCTAGTCTGGGTATTTGATTCAGGTAAAACAAAAAAATTTTGAAGAAATGACCAGATAATTTCTAATATGCTACCAACATTAATTTTTTGTTTGATGATATACTCTAAGTAATTTTAAAAACACACGTTCAAAGGCTAAATTTGCTTGCTTTGATAAAGAAATGACATTGAAATTCTTTCCTATTTCACTTGTACTGTATTAACATTTAAATCCTGGTAATTGTATGTGACTATTAGAGAATCTATTTTAAAGTAAGTATTTGTGATTGAATGGGAAATACAAGGAAGTAGAAATTCTAAATAACTTTACAATGTTACTGCACTTAAAAATCGTCATTAATTTTAAACAAAGGCTTGTCTTATATGAATGACACCCTATCTTCAAATGTTGAGAAATAGAAATAGCATTTGTGTAATGATACAGAGATTACAGAGCTTTTTTCTCAGGCCTCATTTCATTCATTTCAGATATTTTTTAGATGAAAAGATGACTTATAAAATTTTGTTGTTCTTTAATCTAATATGGGATCTTAACAAGGGAAGAGGCACAGTGGAGTTACAATGGATAGGAAAATACTAATATTCTTGATTTTCCAGTCACTTGGTCTGGCTTCCTTTCCCCTCAAACAATTCTAACTGGCTTCCAGTAACCTTTGGGATTCTGAGGAATCCAATTTAGAACATCACTGGCCATATGACAAAGTTGTAAGGAATTACTTTATTCTAGGTCAGCTAAGGTCAGAGAGGTTAAACGGAGTGTTTGCATCCATAAGGCCTACATATAGTGAAGATCTGATAAACCCATATATTCAGACAGAGGTTTTGGTGCCTTTCTTAGTTTAGCAAAATTGGATATGAAGACTTTAAATGGAATCTATCGAACCTCCCATGAGACATCTGAGTCCTCTCTGTGGTTTTTCTTTAGATCAGATTTTCCTATTCAGTATGTATTCAGTACTCTACAGAGAAGAGCACTCTACTTAAGCAATTGTTGTTTCTCCTTCATTTCCACATTTGAGAGGTTGCTTTCTCTTTCTAATCTGGTTTCTTGCTAGGGAAAGATACATAGAAGGATAAGTGACATGGGTCAACTTATTCATTAATCACGGTTTAAATACACTTGGGAATTGGTTTAAAAGTCCTACTCCAATGAGGTAAAGCAGTTCTAATTCTGATTCTTTGGGACCACTTGAACCAAGATCCTTTGGTTCTTTCTTAGGCTTCCAGTTTCCACGTTGTATTCAAACAAACTAAGTCCTGTGGTTTCCCTTCTTTTTCTTTCCTATCGTGAGTTGTAAACTAAGCTTTGCTTCTCCATGGATGCTGTTTTCCAGGTGGGCAGGTTAACTGAGTGCAAGAGGAGCAGAATAGACAGAAGAGCAAATGCTATTTTTGTTGCCTGCACAAGTCATATACGTGACTAAAACTTTTCTACTAATGATTGATAATTGTAAATCTTTGAAACATATAAGTCTACTGGAGACTGATGGCCTGATTTTCCCTTTTCCTCGTTGACAGCAGGAAGGGATGTTCCAACCCACAACTGTGAGACTCCTTTTTCTCTCTCCCCCTGGATCTTCCAAGCTCTTTCTCAGCCCCCTGAGGTCGGCTCAGGTAACTTGCCCCAGTGTCTTTGTGCCATCCCTGAGGCTGTATCACAGTGGCCTGTTGTCTGGGTTGGGGTGACAGGAGACCCAGGTTGACTAAGAGTTATAGCACTCTCCCCCACCCTTGGCACTCTAGGGAGTGGCTTGTAAATCACCTCTGATCATACTGAGATTCAAAAGGGTCCTGAGCTCACTGATACAAAATTTTCAAATCCCAATGGGCGGTGATTCCCCTCGTAGAGACTCCTGGAAAGCAGTTGGTTCTGGATTTTCCACTAAACAATTGCCTAGAGAGTTGTGGCTGTTCTAGATGCCCGGCACTGGCTCCAGGAGAGATCTGCTTTGACCACACCAGAAATGAATTTGGAAAAATCACAGATAGAACTTGTGCCAGGATTGAACGTGGACCGCTCAGAGATGACACCTGTGACAGGTTGAATTTTGATCAAAAACAGGTCATGAAATAGTATGCAAAGTTGCTCACACACAAGCTTACTGCAACTGTACAGAAGCAGTGCTACACTCACACTTCTTAACAGAAAAGGAGTCTCTCTCTCTCTCTCTCTCTCCCTCTCTCTCTCTTTCTCTCTTTCTCTCTCTCTCTCTCTCTCACCCCACCCCCCGGTGTATCCTAGTGCTGCTGCACAGGTCCAAGTAAAACCTCCTTCCCTCCCCTTGGTCTCGTGAATCTGCTTGTGTTTTATTTATTGGGTATGTGGGCTCAGAAAGTTCTGTAAATCTACTCCTGTTTCTTATCCTCAGTAGTGAGGGCAGAGAAAGTCTCTTCAAAAACAGCTATAAAAACTAGAGGCTACTGTGCTCTAAAGAGCTTCAGAAACTGTTGAAAGAAATCAGGAACAACCAATAAAGATTAGTGAAGGTCAGCACTAGAAACCAGGAAGAACTGGCAGCACTGATAGGCGTCAACCAATATTGGGCATGCAGGGTTGTTGGGTAGAGAACAGCAGAGAGCAGCAGTGTTGGGGGATAATGATTGGCATTAATTGATGTCCATCAGTGGCAACCAGAAGTGGCTGCTGTCATCAGGAACAGGAGTTAACTGGCAGTGGTGAATGGGAACGAGAAACATCTAAGAGAAATTGGCAGTGATCAGAAAAAGCTACTGGCAATGCTCTGGATAGCAGCCAATTGGCAGCCTTAGATTCTAAGGAACTGATAGAGGTGGCTAAGAACACACAGCTAAGGCACTAAGGGTTAAGATCCATTGTGTAACAGAACTGAACTTTGCAGGTAAACTGTTGGTGCACACCAATAGTCCTATCATTCTGGGTGGCTGGGACTGGAAGATTGTAGGTTTGAAATTCACCTGGGAAATTTAGTGACTTGATGTAACCCTATCTTAAAATAGAAAACAGTTGGAGGTGTAGATTAATTTGAAAGCCCCATGTTCAGTCCCCAGTAAAACACACACACACATGCACACACACATACACACACAGAGACACTGTACTGATAGGCAACAACTTTATGGCATTTGTCAAGTGTCCTCCACTGGTAAAATTCTGCATGAGTAATTGATGTTCCTTGTCACTGCTACCATTCCTATAATGACTTAATAGATAAACTCAAGTAATTATTGAAATGTGCCTATCAGAATAGGCTGATGTATGGATATTTGATTAGGAATTTATTTGCTTTTTGTTTAATATTTTTAACAAGGAGATTGCCAGTAGTTTCAACTCAATGATATAAACAGGCATGACATTTTAAGAATATCTTTGGATAAATAATATAAACATTATTTTAGTTATGTATCTCTAAATTTGTATGTTTAATTTTTCAAGGATACCCATAAAATTCTCTGGAGAAAATAATCCTCTTCCTGCAAAGAATAAAATGAATACTAGCTTTACTCATATAAAAAGTGATAGAGTAAGTCCAGGTTTACCAAAATTTATTAGTGGTTGGAGAAGGTACTGTGCACATATCCATACCCTCACTGTCACTCTTTTCATGATACCTACTTACCACTACCAGCACCTGCGTATGTTTTTCTGGAGGACTTTCTTGGCTATGGCAGCATGCTCTACTATATACATGGCAGAATATCAACAAAATGAGTAGCATTTAGCCAATTACTGACAAGAGTTGTTGTGTAAAAGTCTCAGCCCTTTCACCATTCAAGTGAGATAACTCCGAGACAAGTATCCGCACTTTTCATGAGTGATGTGTAACAGGAATAAGCTCAAGTTATCTAGAGTGCTAACTTGCTTGATAACATACCATTTTTATCTTTCTTCATTCACTGACATATTTTTATACACCTAGAAATGTTTACTGCAATTACTTCTGAGTATACTAGTTGATAGTGCTTTATTTATTTATTTTTTTTTTGTAGAATCACTTTCCAAGGCAACTCAAATGTAAACAAAGAATAAAATATTTCCTTACCATCTCATAAGGTTCTTGAGTGTTTCTTCAAAGAAAAAGAGGAAACTCATATTCCATGAGTTTTGAAGGATGAGCTTTAGTCAACCAGGTCCAGAATGTTGCCAGGAAAATGATTCACTGCTTATATCCTGATAGAACAATAACCCCAGTTCGTAAGTGTAACCATTCCTGTATCTCAGATTTACGTGGCTATGAAGTCCTCCTGAGAAATGTGGAGATTCAAATAGGACAGATGTTTGTATCTGAATATCTGAATATCCTTGAACCAAGCACAGTCCTCCTCTATCAAGGAAGTTCATCCTGTTCAATGCACATGGAAAGATGAAGAAGGAAGCAGACACCTGCCTACCCAAGTAGATCAACTGAATGAATCCTGATGATCATTGTGGTGACAGATGTTGCAGTTAGATCACCTTCACATCATGAGTTCCTCTTAATTGAATTTCATTTTCAGATTGCTTGGAAGAACAATCATCAATATTCTTTTCTTCAGAATGGTGGGCAGCAGTTGAGCACGGGGAAAGATTTGTACTCAACTCACTGCCCTGCTTTGCACACAAACTTCCAGAACACCATCTTCTCTGTTTGGCTGGTCTTGACTAGTTTGGCTTGTAGCTGCTTTTAGCAATGCTAATGATGGGGAGTAGGAAATTGTGGCGAGGTTTTCACTTTAAAAGATGCTAATGTAGCACCTGTAGATGCTACATAATTCAGATATTTCTCCAACTTTTGTTTTTCACATTACACTTGCCAAGGACAATATATATTCCTATATCCATTACACATCCTAGAATATGGCATACTGTATTGTGACTGAAAACACTTAAAGAAAGCTTATAGATCTCTTTATGCACTGTGAAAAATAGAAAAGGATAATGATATTAATAACTTCTTACTCCAATCAATGCTTTGTGATTTTAGACTGTAGAGGCCTTGGTACATTGTAACACATAATCTGTCTCCTATCGTAATATTTTGCACCCCAGTGGCTTAGTGAATTCTAGCGAAACATAGCCATCTGTCGTTCATAAATGTCTCTTTTATTCCTGTGATAATTGGCATCTGACATAACTTACCCACATCAAATTTATATAGAGGGGCACATATGTATTCTGTTTCCCTATTGGTATTTACCATTATCTGAAGTAATTTTAACTATCTGTATCAAGTGAATTTGTTGAGCACTTATCAGTAGCTCATTGATTTATGCTTGAAGGGTAGAGGAATAAATGTAGACATTTCCCATCCAGTTATGGAGCTAACATTTCAGCGATGCAAAGCATTGACAGATACTTACTATTAAATACAATTTAGACAAAAATAAAAGGGATACAAAATAAGTGCTCAAGATGAAAATTTTCTGTAGGCTTTATTATTATGAATTCCTTTGACACATATGGTTCATATAATTTATATAGTCTAAATTAATGTAAGTTTGAAGTTACATATCTGACTGTCTTATTAGGACATCTAGACCCTGACCAAGCTCTAGCCTAAGAACTTCAACTTCTGTCAGGATCCTCTTCAGCTCAAAATTTTAGTCAGCATAAACCAATTCTATTCTCAAGGGTACTTTTTGTATCTTTCTACCTTAGTAAACTCTGTCCTCCTGTTTTATTTCAGGGGTGATACTTTCCTTCCTGTCTTCTTAGTAAACTACTATTCAGCCTTTAAGGTTTCAAACACACATGACTTACAAGGCTATACACTGATTACTGACCCAGTCATATATTTCCATTTTCCTCTACACTCTAAGCTCTTTCTGCATCTTGTACTCCAATCACATGACCAATTGCATAGTTTAATAAAACACATACAGCACTCACTTCAGGTATGCACAGAGTTCTTTGTTCATTCGTGGACTCTTGGGTCCTTCAGAGGACTTCTGTACTTTAGTGAGCATAGGGAATTACCAAGGAGACTTTGTTAAAACATGTATTCTGATTCAGCGGGTCCAAGGTGGGATCCATTAAAGATTACTTATTAAAGATTACTTATTTCTGTTACATCTCTACTGCCTGACGTCAAATCTAGTACTGCATAGGTATGTCAGTATTTATGCATAAATTGTTTGATTTGTGTGTTGTCATCCTTTCAGAGAACTCCTATACAACTTTGCAAAACTCCTTAGAATTCTTTGCTTTCTCTGTGTCTCCTTTTTGAATATTGTACATACATGGGCTTTGTATAATCAGAAATATATAAAATATGTTGGGGAATTTCTAGCTAAGCTTTTCAAGGTTACTGGTAACAGTAGTAAATTAAAAGGTAAAATGTTTCTGACATAGTTAACTTTTGAAGCATGGTAGTACATTAAAGAAACATGCATGTATCCAATACGATAATTCAATTTTAACTCATAAAAAATAATCAACTCCCTACAGAAACAGAACATTTTCAGTTAAAAAGCTACTTATCATTTCTATAGCCATACAATGTTGAATGTGCTGTTTGATCTTTTAACAATTTCATTTTAAAATATTCACAAAAGTGCGGTAATTAAATTACATGGGTGCCATGGTAACCGCTGCATGAAATATTCTTAGACCTTGTGCTCTAGCATTTCTTAAGAAAAAGGGTATTCTTTTCCCTGACAATTACAGAATGTGAGTGTTCGGGTCAGCCTTCGCCAGCCTGTCAGTACAGGTTAGGTATTTCTTACTGGAGTTGGATTAAGAAGGCAGACTCTGTTCAGGTATAGAGGAATCTTACAGCAGAATAGAAACTACATTTGACTAAGCAGCAAGAATCTCAGTGTGAGTTGTTTCACCTACTGAGTAACTGTGTGTTTTTGGAAAATGCCTAATTTCTCATAACTGAAAAGGGTTTGTATGTAAAATTAAAAGGTCAAAAATAGGATTAGATGTTCTAAATTTCAACCTAGTCCTTTCCTAACCCATGGAACATTTATGGCCTAATAAGCAATACTGGTTGTAAGACACACTTAAAACATAATATTCATGTTAGTGTTTTGATAGCTGTGTTACAAAATATAGCAAACAGACTAGACTGAAACATCTAAAATTTACTGCCTTACTGTTCCAGAGAAAAGAAGTCCAAAATTGAGGTGTTAGTTAGTTCCTGGTCCCCAAAGGATGATGCATGCTAGCCTTACCAGGTTTTGGTAGTCCCAGACAGTTTTTAGCTTGTAGTAGCACAACTCCATGGTCATCTTTCCTATATGTTTCTTTCTCCTATTTTTCTTATGAGGACTCTAATTGTTTTGGATTTAGAGTCTACAATACTGCAGTATCTCATCTGAATTCAATTATTTCTGTAATGATTCTATTTCCAATGAAGTCATTTCAAATTATGGGAAATTAAACTTAAACATATTTTCTTGCAGTACAAATACAACCCATAACAAATTTCTTTTTGATGTTCAAATTATGTGTTTCTTTCTTTCAGGCTCCAATAAGTTAATAAATTGAAAACACGTTCATGTGTTACCCTTTGTATTGCCTTAATCTCTGATGCATTGTATTGGAAAGAGGGATATATTCCACGATTGTACTACAATTTTTAGACTATGTGTAACAGTTTAAAGCAAGGATACTTAAAATCCTCCAGTGTTTTGGGATCATGCACATTACTTTTATGATACACTGCACACTTAGCTGGTTTCATCATACATGAGGTGTACAAGACATGCGCTGTTGCTCTTTTTCCACATAACGTATCTGTCATGAATTCTTATTTCTGACTTATTTCTGTATCTGTAGGTGGTTGCCCTGTCACGCAGGGCTCAGGAGCAACCCAAATGTAAAGACTTTAATTCCACCATTATAGCTCTTCAGGAGGGTCAATGGCTAAACATTCATATTTCTAGCTTCTGATGAGGCAACCAGCACTAACCATCTCATGAATAAGCCACAGATAATTTTTGTTTCTGCGACTTCTCCTCATTTGCTATGTTTCCTATTTGGTTATCTCTTTTACTTCTGTTTATTGAGATCACCTCCAAAATAAACTATCTACATGCACTGATCTGACTTCATCCTCTAGGGTCTGCTTCAGGGCACCACAAGAGGACCAAGAAGTGAAGAAGAGAGGGTGTGCAAAGACCATTTTTAGAGTAAAAGAAAAACATTGAAGGATTTCAACAGTTCAATGTGGTTGTAATAAAAGAAATATAGAGAGGAGTGTTGAGAGATAAGGCAGGATTATAAAGGTAGTAAATATAACTTGCACGAGGGAGTTTTTGGACTGTTCTTCACTTAAAAGGAACCGTGCTAGATTTTATTCAGATTTGAGTCATGTTGCAAAATGTGTTTTCACGCTAACCTGCTGAAGACAAATGCAAGTAAGGAGACCACATAAGATGCTCTTACAAGGATTCAGTTATGAAAGAAGATCAAAATTATTGTAATGACAGTAGAACAACCTCAGGTTGGTAAAAAGTTCTACAAAGCTATTTGATATTACATTACATAGAATTTAATAACTATGTAGTTGTAAAAAATGGGAAGGAAGAACTGGCAGTGATCCCTAAATTTCTATTTAAGTAAGTGGGTGTTTATAATTATGATTGTGTCCAATACGTTTAGAGAGAGTTCAGTCCTGTATTTATTAAATTTAAGGAGTAGTTGAGTAACTAAGGACTATTCTTAAAACGTGGATTTTAATTCAGCAGTTGTAGGCGAGAGCCTGTGCTTTAAAAAAAATCTCTAAATATGTGAGTACTGCTGGTCTGTAGACCCCACTCTAAGGAGCACAAGTACAAATTTAAAACCTTAACTATGAGATTCAAAAACCAGAATTGACTGGACCATTTGCTCAGAGCCCACATCCATCCTGATTGCCTTTTCCTTTTTCATTTTATTTTCTTGTCTTTTCTTACAATACCTCCAAGTAATGTGAATCCCTTAATTTTACAGTAAATATTCCAATCACTTTTGTCTTTTGCCTGATGATTCAGTTATATTAGCTAAAACATTCACATGCTTTAGGTTGTGTCATGTTGGGTTCTTTGTAACCTTTTCCAACTAGGTGTAGTTAAACTACTCACAACCTTTCTGTTCATTTCTTAGATATGTGTACTCATTCAATGTTAATGCATTAGTATAAACTACTTTCATTAATCATTTTTAAGCATTTTTAAAAAAATTAATTTTATTGATATACTTTTGATATACCTAATGACCACATTCATCGTAGAGAATTTCTACCTCTATATAATATACCTTGATTCTCCTTTTTTTCCCATCCCACTCAACTTCCTATATCTTTCATTATTCATAGGGAGAACTCACAATATATATTTTTTATTTTACAATAAAAATTGAATAAAAATGATAATACAGAATTTCAAAACAAAATAGCAGGAAGTTAACAATGGTTAGTATATTGAGCATTATCTTCAAAGAAGTTCAGATTACAAGATATAGGCATAAAAAAATAAGTAAAATTAAAGCATATCTACCCAATTTGTTAAAAACTGTTTATATTATATGATATTATACGATCATTAGAAATATACTTGTGGTGGTTATATATATATATATAGTCATAAGTCATATAGTCATAAGAAGTCCAAAGAATTGAATAATTATAAAATGTATGATGCTTTCACATTTGCCCAGTCTCTTTTTCTGCTTATTAAGGATATGTGCAATGGATTTTATTTATACTTAAGAAAAAATATGGATTTTACCCAATCATATCCTAATAGGATCACTGCCTTTGCATTCCATGCTTCAGTATCTGAGAATGTGGTGGACATTTTCCTTGAAATTTGGCTCAATGGCCCTCAGCTGGGACTGGTATCCTTTATTCAGGAAATGTGTGAGAAAGGTATGCATTGGGGCAGTGACCGGCAAAGGAGTGCAATGGACATGTAGAGAACAAAAGTACCTAATTTGAGTGATGGTCCTGCCTATTAAACCATTAATTTCTTGCTTAAAAATAAAGCACAGAAATATAAACATAGAGAGATCTCATTGACGTGTAAAATTTGAAAAAAGTTAGTCTTGATTGCAGTACGAATAAATTTGAATTACCTGAATGTGAAAAAAATTCAGATGTGTTAGCTACATGCACCAACTCTCTATGAATATAATCATTATGTACTGCAAACATGTACCAAAAAAAAAAAAAAAGAGAAAAGTCAAAAAGTGCTGTGTCAATAAACTGGCAATTTAGGAGAATAATAGAAAGTTATGGACATAAGTACTAAAACAAAAAAAAAAATTCCTAAGCAAAACCAATAGGAATTGTTTGTAGTAGTTGCAGTTTATTTCTGGCAGTGCATGTTAGTTGGAAAGAAAAATTCCTGCTACAATCATCAGGATACATTTTGAGTTATGTGTATTATGGATTGCAGCAGAATCTGTTAAGATCACATCTCTTCTGTGAGATATGTATTCTTCACTGATAGTAACAATGATTTCCTGTGTTTAATTCATAATTTTTTAATTTAGGTTTTTGATATATAATGTCATATTCCACAAAGAATAGACAGAATGGGTTTCTGGGAGACTGAAATGAATAGAGCTGTGTGATATTTGAATAACATAGTGATATTGTATACCTTTACTTGTTAAGAATTCCTGCGAAAATAAATATTTGCATATTACATTTTAAGGAAAAGACATAGAATCTTTCCCTATTGATCATTCTGCTGAGTGATCTAATAGAGTTTGAGGCTTCTTATGGTTATTTCTGGGCTTGAAGTGAGAGACTGAAGACAATATTAAAGCTTTCAATCTGAAATTTTGGGTGGAGAAATGCCTCAATTATTAGATCACCAGTTTTTAAAAATCCATACATTTAAAACTCAAACTAGTTCTCTGTTCCCCGTACTGATCTAAAGGGCTATGTTATTACTGAGAATGATTGTGGCAAAAGTAGTCAGGTCTATTACACCTTCCAAATACTCCTTTTACAACTTAGTGTGGAAAACATGCAGGGGTAGAGACATGAAGAGATAGATACGTTGTTGGTTACAAGAAAAGAAATGCTAGTTGTGGAGTGTGGTGGGATAAATGGAAATGCTGATTCTGCCTCTTCTGAGTTCTGTGATGTACACAATTAGTGTTTCTCAGCTTTCATGCTGCAAGATGGCAAAATGATGCTCAATGCAATCAAACACATAACTTGTTAGAACTATTTATTAATTTATTTTGTCACTTGATTTTAAAAATATTCAATTTAACTGATACTTAAAAATAAAAATTGTACATATTAATGAGGAAACAACGATTTGATACATGTATACATCTTGTAATACTTCAATTAGGTTGAACATTATATCTTCTCTTAACAGTTTTTTTTTTGTGGTAAAAACTTTCAACATCCTTTCTGCTAGCTTGATATATATTACATATTTTTTTCTACAGTTATTCTCTTACACAGTAGGTCACTGAATCATTTTCCTCATCTCTTGCTCTAACTTAGTACATATTTAAAGCCTTTTCTCATCCCCTATATTTTTTTTTTAATTTTAAAAAAGCAGAACAGAAAAAAAGATAGAAGTAATATAGAATTTCAAAAAAAAAAGTAAGAAATCAATACTAGTCAATATATTACATATTGTTATCTTAGAAGTAGTTGTTCAAGTTAGAAAATCTGGGCATAAAAAATAATCAGGCAGTTCGAGGCCCACTTGGGCTGCAACGTAAGCCCATTCATTTGTTTATGCATACTGAGGTTGTCCTTATTTTTTGACTGTTGTGAATACTGCTATGGCAAGAGATGAGGAAAATGATTCAGTGACCTACCATGTAAGAGCTACATAGTGCGACCCTGCCTCAAAAAACTAGGGTTGGGAGTTTGGCTCAATGGCTTAAGCACCTGTCTGGCACGCGCGAGGTTGTGAGTTCAATCCCTGGTGCCGCAAAAAGCAAAAATAAATAAATTAAAATAATAATAATAATAATCAGGCAATCAAACAATGACAACACAAACTATTCTTTCTGACTTTTTGTAGTCTCCGTTAACTGCTGTTCTACTCTCAATTTCAGTAATTTCATGAGATCTTAGATTTGACTTCACAGTGAGTGAGATCGTTCCATACTAGTCTTTTTGTTTCACCTGGGTTGTTACAAATGACAGAGTTCCACTCTTATTTAATAGCTGAATAGTTTTCCATTGAGGACATATGCCAGTTTTCTTTATCCATTCATTTGTTTATGCATACTGAGGTTTTCTTTATTTTTTGACTGTTGTGATTACCGCTATGGTAAGCATGAGAGTGCAGACGTGCCTCAACTTTCTACTGTCATTTTGTACACCCATTTAGCAGTTGTGAGACTGTTGGACAAAATAATAATATTTTGAGAAACTATCATATTTTTTCCATAACAGTGATATAAACTTATATAAAAACAGCAAATGTCCAAGAGTTTGCTCTTTTATATTTTTTTCCGTATTTTAACCTGGACTTGTTATCTTCAGTCTTTTTGATGTTAACCATCCTTACTGGGGTGAGGTGATCTCTCATTGTAGTTTTTATTTACCTGTCCCTGGTGATTAGTAATGTTGAACACTTCTATATCCTTATCTGCCATTGGTTTGACTTCCTTTAAGAAAAGTATATTTAGGGTGATAGTCCATTTTAAAACAGAGTTATTTAATTTCTTGCTATTGAATTTTTAAAGTTTTTTTGTTTATTCTATATATCAAGATACTTTACATCTCAAACTTACCATATGAATAGTTTTCAAATACTTTCTTTCCTTCTGCAGGATGTATCTTTAGTCTCTCAAATTTTTCTTTTGTGGTGCAGAACTTTTCAGTTTGGAGTGGTCTCATTTTGATATATTTGCTTTTGTTTCCTGTGCTTTTGGGAACTTCTTCAAAAATTCTTCACCAATTTCAATGTCCAGAAGTATTTGCTTGATGTTTTCTTCTAGTACACTCATAATTTTAAATTTTACAGTTGAGTTTGTCGTCCATTTTGAATTTATTTTTCTAACCGATGAGAGGGATCTAGTTTCATTCTTTTGTGTGTGAATATTCAATTTGCTAGAGTAAATGTTGAAAAGACTGTCCCTTCTATAATGCATGCTTAGTACCTTTGTCAAAGTAAATTGGCTGTTAATGGGTGGATTTGTATTCTGTTCCATTGGTCAGTGTGTCTGGATTTGTGCCAATCTCATACTGATTTTACTAAAGATTTGTAGTGTATTTTGAAGTCAGGTACTATAGTGCCTCCTGGTTCATTCTTTTTGCTCAATAAAGCTTTGGATATTTAGCTTTTTGGTGTGTGTGTGTGTGTGTGTGTGTGTGTGTGTCTGTGTGTGGTTCTATATACATTTGAGCATTAGTTTTGTACTTGGTGAAAAAAGTCATTCATATATATGGATGGCATTGAATATTATAAATCAGACTCACTGAAAGCAACTCAAATGGTATAGTGGGCACTCAACGCAATTGTTGATTTTGAATAACATGCTACCTTTTAAAAAGTATTAGAAAGACTTAATTTTGAATTGCATGTTGCAACATGCAGGGTATCTCTATCTCTCCCATTCTTGTTAAATAAAGAAGCAGTAAATTATAGTCAGAGAGCAAAAGGTCTTCGGCACATTTTATGTCTATATGTGACCTACAATAAGGCTTAATACTCAGTAATGAGCAAATGCGTTTCTCACAATTGCACAAATATGGTTTTTGGGAAGAGGTCACATCATTATCTGATTGTTGCACATCAAATAGGAAAGTCACAAGGTTAGATGAGAATACAGATCCTAGGTTATTACTTGTAATGCTTGTTGTAAAGTTTGACATTATATTCCCAGCTCAACCCCTCCTGAATCAACATTTTCAAGTAATCAGGGAATCCAGGAGTATTTAAAACGTGAGGACTTTATTTTCAGGTGACCACAATAATTTGGCATTCATAAATACTTGGTGGAATGTTAATTTATGTTATTTTTTTCTTTCTGAATTTGGCCATTTATTTTTCCTTTCAATTGAATACAGAGAGCTGAAACTACTGAACGAAGTCAAAGCCAAGTGCTAACTCTGCTTTTATGAGACAAAGCAGGAGGTTTGTAAACCATGTAGCAAGCGGGAGCCACCTAGAGCTTTACCACTTGCATTAGGTAAACAGAATAATTATTGTTTGTGTAGCATTTCACTATTTACAAATCAACTTTTATACTAATTTTTTGTTGAGAAATTAGGACTTATATTATTTCTTTTTTATTGGCTAAGAAACTGGAACTCAAAACAGCTATGTGAACATGCCAATACTTTAAATACCTCACGCCCCTTTTCATTTCTATAACTTAACCCATGCTGTTTCCTGTACCTGTAATTTAGTTCTTTTTCTCTGATCTCTTACCAGTATTCTTCCTTGCATAGTTACTGCCTCCTTAGCTTTCAGATTTCTCCTTAAACATCACTGCCTAAGAAAGCTGTCATTTTCTACATACGCCTACAATTCCACATGTGCCACTTTTACACATTCATATAATACTTTTCGTTCAAATACACATTCATATTATACTTTCCTTTCAAATTATAATTATGCCACAACATTTCATCATTATTTGAATATGTGTTCTCTTTTCAATTATAAGCTTCCTGAGTTTGAGAATTCTATATATCTTATTATCTGCTGTAGCACAGGGCCCAAATTAATGCTCAGCACATAACGGAAACTCTAAAGGTATTTATTGCAGGAATGAAGGGAATTTAAAATCGTATAATGCTAGTCTTCTTGATGTATAAGTGAATTAGTAGAACTTTAATAGCATTTTCCATTTAGATTCTAAAAGAATTGTGATTCTTGGATTATGCTATTGTTCATTCTTCACTCCATCATTATTTAAGAAGGTAATTAATGCATCCTACATTTTAGAAACTGAATTTATCATATATTATTTCTCTCAAACACTATTCTAAACCCCTCCAAAACACCAAGAAGTATTCAGAAAACTAAATGCTTTACACCTTATATTATAGCTGTGAAAATTAAACTTTAGAACACAGTATTTATGGATATGTGTATGTGTGTGTGTGCATAAGCAGGGAGAGAGAGAGAGAGAGAGAAGAGAGAGACACAGAGACACAGAGTCACAGAGACAGAGAGACAGGTTTTTCTCCAGGGATCAGTAATTACTGATTAATTTTGATCCTTGCCTTTCATTCTCGGTTACTTTCTCAGCAATATGGCAGCCATGTTAGTTGATGGCCTGGTCACCCAAAGAAAAGATTATATTTGTTACTATACCTTGTGTGTTTTAAGGTAAGTAAATTATAAATTAATGAATCTAAATGATGTGCCCATGTTCTGGAAAATGCTTCTACAGTGAGTGTCTTCCTTCTTTTTAATTCTAGTGGTTATAGCTGGAGCAACCCTGCTGAACCACAGAACAAGAAGACATATAGCATATATTTAGGAGAGTATGACCACAAGATGAAAAAAAAATGTAGTTTCTGATGTCCATGGATGCATTTCATCAATGCTCAACTCTTTACCATTTTATCTCTCTCACTCTCTGTCTCTGTGGGTGTGTGGGAGTGTCTGTCTCTCCATTTCTTTCTCTTTCTTTCACTTTTCTTTACATGGAAGGAAAATGAGCTATAATTTTATGTAAGCCATTATTTATACTTGCAGTTGAATCTAAATCTAGTGATAACGCATTCAATTATGAAGACCAGGACATTTCAAATGAAAAACTGTGGAAAAATTTACAATTGAAATTAATAGTTATTATAGTTTGGATCTGGGATGTTTCCTGAAGACTCATATGAATAAGATTTGGTCCCCCCAGCCAATATACTACTGGGAGATGGTGAAAGCTTTAGAAATTGAAGCCTCGTTGCGAGAAGTGTGTCACCGGGACATGCTTTTGAAGGTTACATTGGGACCCTGTACCATTCTTCTCTGTTTTTCTCTGTCTCTGTTCCTGTCTCTATCTGTCTCTCTCCCTCTTCCTCCTTCCTTACAGCCATGAAATGGGCAGCTTCTGCTCCATTACAACTTCTCCATCATGGTGCTGTGCTTTACCATAGACTCAGAAACAATGAAGTCAAACACAGATTAAAACTTCTGAAACAGTCAGTCAAAAGAGATCTTTTCTCTTTGCAGTTGTTTGTTTCCAGTCCTTTGAGAGAAACTTTACTACCCCCAAAACAATGTTGGAATAAAAAAGAAAAAAAAGAAAAAACAGTTTATATTGTGGCTGGGAGTTTTCAGGGCTCAGAACATGATAAAATTAAATAAGGTATTTTGGAAATTGAGCAATTCTCATAAGGAAGACTATCAGTCTGAATTTTTCGTGCTTTTCTCTCATGAAGTATGAGCATAAGCAGATTCTTTGGCCTACCTCATCTGAAAGTTAATCACAAGACCATCATACAGGAAAAGTCCTTCCCAGATGATAAGAGTTCGATCATGTAGGTCTTGCTAAGTTACTCCAAGTGTTACTACCTTTTCATCATAATTTCTTTGGTCCAATCACACTTCTGAATGACTGTTCATGAAAATACTCAGTTTCCCAAGGTTCTTGTATCTTTATCTATTTATGTCACCCATGTCACATCAAACGTTGTTTTAATTAAACATTTTACCCTTTTCTCTTGTTAATCCTTTTGTCATAGGGCTGTCAACAATGAACTTTGTGACTAGGCAAGAAAACCTGCTATTTTTTCTCTAATATGAAGTCCTACCTGGAAGTGAGGCTCAAAATATAGCTTTGGATCACGCAACACTTTTCAACACATGCTAAGCCATTTTTATTCTTAAGATAATTCTCCACCACAAATAGACCCTAACTTGCAATGGCAGACCTCTCTCATGTGATGGTAAAGATTTCAGTGAGGTGGTAAAAACATCATTTTGATTCTAGCACATGGTTCTCATTCATCATTCAGCCGAAAAGGAAGATGTCTTTATTTTTTTCTTGAAGTGCAGACATTCTCCAATTGGCTTGCCTGCTAGAAGCTGACAGGAGAGTTAATTGTTATTTATATTGATAGCCGTCTGAAAATCAATCTGAGTCCACTGCTTCTGCTCTTGAGTGGCTACAGAGAATGCGACACACAGGAAAACTCTAATTTAAGAAAGGCTCCTGTCAGAATATCGAGTGCCTTGCCCTAAGGATATCATCAACTCCAGAGAATTTAGTCTCCTGATGTAATATGTCTAGCTTGTCTCATTCACTGACTATGTTGACATGTAGTGCATGGCAGAAGAATAGAAATGGAAGGATATTGCAGAAATTTTTCTGACTTATTGACAGTATATTCAGTGCTGTACAAAACTAAGAAACTGGGTTTGAAAGCTGTGAGCAATCACAAAAAGGAAAAATATATTTGGATTACCGTGGTCTGCTTTCAACTGATTATCTGAAGATATACATATGATTTGTCTTCCAACAAAAATCCATAACTCCTGGATAGGCTTCACTAAAGTGATAATGGTGCTTTATATGGCAAACACACACCAGGCAGTTTCATTGTCATGGTAAACATGTTTCTTTTCCCAACTGCCTACATATCTGAGAGCCAAACATGTAGCAAGTTATGGAGTCAGCTCTCAGAGAGTACACATCATGGTAATCTGCTAAAATAAGGATGGACAAGTTATTCAAAACAACATAGAAGGAGTATTTCTGCAGATAACAATGCACCATTAAGATATTACGGTTATCTTGAACTGAATGTTCTTGGGTTGGCAGTTTATATACTGGACTTTCTGGTTCTTAGTCTACTTATCTTTGTGAATATCAGTTCTAGTTTTAGTCCTTGGTAATCACTTACAGGCTTGTATGTAAAACAAAAGTGAGGAAAGTGAGTAATCTTTTAGTTTCTTTCTGAAGCACAGAAACTCTGATTCCTCTGTACTAAATTAATTAAAAGATTTCATAATTCTTCAGACCTGTGACATCGGACTTAGATCTTGGTGCTTTCTTTCAAACCTGGCTCTTGAATATATTCCTGGTTTTCTTTTTGATTGGCTTATAACCTTAGTACTTTTCAACATCTATAGGAAACTTGAATAACTTCAATTTCAATTGCTTCAGTTTCAATTTAGAAACATGGCTTGAATATCCTATATAATTTCTAGTATTAAGTTCTGCAATCATAGTTGACTATTGTTACCCTTTAAAACTCTTGGCATTTCAAAAATAGGACTCAACCGAAGTTACTAAATCACAGTGTCAGGGGACACCAAGTATGTGGTCTCTCCCTCTATCATCATATCAAAATCTAGAGGCAGGATTTGTAGCAATAATAACAAGGCATTTGAGCAACTGAAGATTGAAAGAGTCTAAGAAGAAGTAAAGCTAGAGATATACACTTCTAAAGATCAAAACAAGAGAAAAATCAGAAAACAAAATGTCTAGAAATAACTGACGCCACATTGAAGGCTAAGCAATGTAAGCAGAGGAAGCTGTTTGTTTAGAAAACAATGCAGTTTGTCAAAAGCCAAGTGAACTATAAAAATAGATCTCTATAAAAACAGAAAATCTCTAGCACCAATATGACCTTAAAAATAGTCAAGATGTGCCGGTGCTAAAATCTCTTACATAGTTTCCAGTCCATATAGACCAAAGCAGAGACTTGAGAACTGGTAATGTATTACAATTTATTAAACACTTATTATAGAGGTAGTAAATTAAGTAGCACTTTAAAGCTAAAGTTAGGTACTGAAAAAAAGATTTGTATACTTCCTTTTGGTGAGACTCTTATTCACAGATATCGCTAATGTCAGGATTATTCTAGAAATAAAATCATCAAAGTTCATTAAAAATCAGAACCTAAATTGTAACAGCGAATAATCTAATGGGGAAAAGTCATCTGAGTGACTTTCTAGTACAAAACTTTTGCAGTCACATTTTTGATTGAATTATACTCCTTAGAAGTCAGTTTGGAGAATGGATTTGTGATAAATTTGAATGGAGAGGTAGTAATAATATTAAGAACCAATGAAGTTTTGAATTAAGTTGTCAGATTGGGGTCGTATGTGTTTATCATATTTGTGGCCCATTATTTACATTAGATTTAAAAATGGAAGGAAAACAATGATAGTCATGTTTTTGGAAATGAGTGAAAAGTATTATTTGAAATAAGAGTAAAGCAAAGAGGGGGACTGTGTTGATTAACTTTGTGTCACTGTGATAGAATGCCTGAAATAGAAGACTTTTATTTTGTCTCACAGTTTTAGAGGTTGGTCCATGGGGCTCTTTGTCTTGCTTTGGGCTATGGTAAGACACAATATCCCAGCAGAGAACACACAGGGGAGACAGAGAAAAGAGACCAGAGACACAAAGTATCATCCAAGGGTATATTCCCAGAGACCTACTTCCTCTAACTGAGTCCCATCTGCTTCCTCTAACTGAGTCCCACCACCTTCCTAGAAGTACAACAGGATGGGGACCAGGCCTTCAGCACCTGAACCTTTAGGGGAAGTTTCAGATGCAGACTGTAATAAGAACTTCCTTTTGCATCTGGAAATCTGTGGTGAGCAATGAAAAATCTAAGACTTGTGATCTTTATTCACTCATCAGGAAGGTGGATTGTGAAACATGTGTGATCTATGTGGTCATTAAATCATTTATTCTGGAGTGGCACACAAAGGGTTCACTTCTGTTTGTATTGACTCAATGGCACCCAATGGGTTCACTTCTGTTCATGTTGATTCAGGGTACAGGAGACCGCTGAGCCTGAGGAGTAGGAGCAACTTGGAGGCGAGGTTCTGTACCGGCTCTGGAGAGGTGAGCCTTGCTGCTGAAACAAGGAGAAACATCCTGGGAATAACCTGATAAAGTTAACAATTTGGCATATTTATCATCATGCATTTCTAATCTCAAATGTGCCCACTGTTCAGCAGGACACAACGACTTTGTTTCTCAGTAAAACTGGAAGGTTAAATCAGTTTAAGGCTTCATTCCAATGAAGACTCCTGACTTCCCCACAAAGATGTTCTGTCTCTTATGTCATCGTTCATTTTTCTATCAGGGTTTGCTGGCCTGTACCAGGCAATCTGAGTTTTCCTTTGTTGACTTTATACATATTAAGCTTAAAACACATCAACCAAAGAAAATGTGATTCCTTTTCAGGTAAAATATTTCAATGATTATAAAAACAAGCTAGACAGTTTAGAAAAACAGACCACAAAGAACCCCAAAACTACATTTCCTGCAGAAATAGCCATTTCATTCTATACCTCATCATTCAATGATTGTTTGGAACAGTTTGTGGAAAACTTTGTGTATTTAGGATAAAGTGAAGAAAGACCACAAGTATGCAGAATAATATTATCAAAAAGAATATTTGCTTAATTATCCAGCTTATTTAAACGTTCATTGCCTTAAAGACATTTATATCTCCAAATATCAGTGGCTTTAGTTTATTTAAAAAAAAAGACTCACCATCAGAAAAAAAGTAGGTTTGAATCTGGTGTCTTCACACTATTAACAATAGACATTCATTATTTTATATAATTTCAACAGGTTTCACTTCCTCATCTACAAAAACAGTAGCCATCTACACACACTCACAAATCCACACAATATCCTTTAAAGATATATTCTAAGCAGTTTAAGCAGGTATAATCATAACTTCAACCTTATTATGTTCATTTTAAAGATTGTAAAATTGAGATAAAAAATAAATATTAGCCATTTTCACACAATCATTAAGTCCTAAACTTCGAAGATTAATCCCAGGGGTAATTTCCAAGAGAATGCAAATACTTTCCATTTTGTGCCAGACTGTGCACTTCTTGAAGATAGGGATAAGTGATGCCTTGATTACATTCTCATATCCATCCAGTTGCTGGTAAAATAATTTATAGAAATTAAGTAAGGATAATGATTATTGGAAGAATAAATGTAGGAGGAGATTTCCAAGAAATTAGTCTATTGTTCATTCTTTCCTTGTAAAAAGCCAATTTTTTTTTCTGACTATACAGCAATATAAGTTTATTTGGGTACAAAATAATAAAAGCAATGCAATTTAAAGATAAGAATTATGGTTTCAAATCATGTTTAAAACGCCAAGGCAGAGAAACTCTCAGATTTCAGTAGCTGAAAATAATGGAAGATGATTTCTCATTCAAAGTCAAAATGGGGGTTACTGATCAGTCCCTGGTTTTCTTTCAGCAAGTAATGCATGATCCAAAGTTCCTGTCATTATGTAGCTCAACCATCTTCTTTGACATTAAATCAAGTAGGTTCTGTGGAACTGCAAACTGACAATGGAGAAGGTTAATCTCCCTCTGTTGGTGATAACTAATTTCATAGCCCTTCCTAAAAGAAGAATGGAAAAGAAGGACTAGTCTTTGTTAAGCAACTATATATCTACACAATTTTTTAGGACTTAGATCATATCATGTATTTTATTACTGTTACTTCATTGGTAGACACACTCCTTAATATGTGTCTAAATTGCCTTTTTTTTTCACTACAGTGTACCAGAAAGTTTTTAAACTTCTTACAGCATACCTAGTACTGAACTAAGAGTCTGAGGAATCTAAACTCTACAGGATATGAATGCTTTAATAATGTTGTACCATCAGCCATGAATACAATAGCAATTGCTAGACACAGATAAATGCAAATAATTTCATGCTCTGTAGTAGAAAAAATTGTCCTAGTAGACTGCTAAGGAAGTACTTTGTGGAACTTCAAGTATAAATGTAATATAGATACAAGGCTAGAGAAAAGAGAAAAAATATTCCAATATATAGGGGTAAAGGAAAACTATGAATCGTAGTTTAGCTCTTCCAAAACTCACCACTGTTAATCAGAAGACAAATATTTTATGAGCTTTTTATATCTGACACTCTTTATAAGTGACAGAAGGCTTTTAGCCAATTGGTGGTAAAACCGAATGAATTAAAATTTATAAGATCTTTCAGAGTGTTCCAAACACTATACTTTACTCATCTATTTTGAAAAAGATTGGTATAATTGGCACCGTTTCATCATTTTTATCCCATAGGCATAAATGCCTTTCTAAGAATGTTTTACTATTCATAGTACTTATTTCAGCTGCTTCTCAGGTTTTGTATCCATTTGGTTTAACACTTAGAAAGAATTTGATGTTATCAAAGAAAACTCTAGCACAAATCACAACTGTCAACTCTTGTAGTTTTGGGCTTTAACAGACTAAGATGAATTACTTCATCATTGAATAAATCATTACTAATCATAATTTGTGCGTGTGCTTGGACTATGCAACTGAGGTTGGCAGCACTACAGCCTGCCCAGAACTAATTGCTATAAATGTGCCAGATGTTGTAAAAATCTGGACACATTTGTGATAAAGCCGAATAGTGCAAATTTACTATGAAGCTAGAAGTGCATGATTTAAGGGTGTAATCTATATTTCTGACATTATAGGTCAAAGATATATAGTAAGTATAGAGAGCCTTTATTAATATTGTAAAAGGTTATTTCCCTCTGCACTAAAAACCATTTTTTTTTCTTTTATGTCTTGATCCTAGTAGAGCTGGGCTTCACTATAAATTTTTGTACTCCAAAGGGCATCAGTCTGTGGAAAAATAAGAAACCAAGGTTTATATTAGAACATTGTTCTCTTTATTTCAGATATTAACAGAGACCCATGACTTCTTGCACTCAAAAATTCATAGTAAAATAGAATGCTTCTTTTCTTTGAAAGTCCTAAAGTTATAAGGCAAAAATAATGTGTTAGGAGGGAGAAAATGCTTTGGCACTTTCTGATACATTTAGAATTAAGCTGCATATTTCCACATTAAATAATAAGCAAACATTACTTAGAGGTTATGGGTATCAATATTTCCATTTTCTATGCATTGTTATGGTAATAAAGTCTTTTAGTCAAGGAAAATATGAAGCCATAAAACTTAATGCTCTATTTGAGGAGCAATTACAGCAAATTATAAGCAACTGGGTTGTACAAAACTGCAATGAATAAAATTTTAAAGTATAATAATATACCATAAGCATTTATATGGATGATACTATTCATTTATTTTAAGTGTCAGTCTTTCTAAAGATAATTACTAAAAAAGCTGGATTCCTGAAATAATTATCATGTTGATTACTTAGAAAGATAAGCTTCAAATTAATTTGAGATTAAGAATTTTTAATAGAGTTCTGATATAAAATATCACATTTTCTGTTCCGTCTTACTAATGCAAAAGAGAATTGTTGCATGCTTCAGCATAACTCCTCTGCATGTGTGTGTATATTTAATTACCTTGGAAAAACAGCTGTATATTACTGTTAACTACCTCTGACTAAATATTGTACTTTAAGCATCATACTTGTGACATTTTTGAAATTAATGTAAATATGCTCTGAAATCTACTAAGAGTAAACATGAACCATTAAATATAGTCTATAAAATTTAACATAAGGGAAGTTTT
Source organism: Dasyprocta punctata (assembly GCA_004363535.1). Taxonomy (NCBI): domain Eukaryota; kingdom Metazoa; phylum Chordata; class Mammalia; order Rodentia; family Dasyproctidae; genus Dasyprocta; species Dasyprocta punctata. Next base: position 43,029 of record RJWM01007481.1, on the reverse strand, counting down.
CCTACATATGCTCTCTCTGAAGCAGAAAATATCTGAAAACAATGTTTAAACCAGTAGATATTTATAATGTAAATTAGTCGCATTATATGCAACATATAATAATTCATTTTATCTCTTTATTAAAGTTGCTTTCTGAACCTGCATAATATTTTTTCAGTGCATTAAATAATGCTTAAATATGATTGCCATTTAATTATATTCTTGTTACTTTTAATGGGAATAGTAAGCCAATTCTTGAACATCATCATAAATTATAATTGTATGCTATGTATTTAGAATCTGTTTTCATATCGAACATGCTTGTTTTCCATTATCAAACATTCAGTTTTAGAAATATATTTTGTTTTCACATTTTCATATGGATTATTTGGGTTGATTTGCAATTAATACTATTAATATTATTGATTTGTGTATTGTTTTGTATTCAGTTATTTTTTATCATTGCTGTATGCAATCCTCTTTAGACTGAAGGAAAGATTAAGATATAGGTACTTAAATAAATATACAATGAGGCCTTCTATATCTACAGAGAATTCTATAGATTTTTTGTATTCAGAATACATTCTTATTGATTGCATGACTGTATGAATATAATGTAAAACTAGGCTTTAGACATGAATTTAACACCTGCCTTACCTATTAATTTTTCTCTGATATGTGACCATGCTTATAGCAATTGCTAAAATGATAGCCTGAGTTATAATGTTTTCTCAGCTTGACCCACTGGCAAGCACTGATTGACTAAGAGACAGATACCTGTGCATCTCGTTGTCTAATTAATGAGTTAATTGATTTTCATTTGAAAGTGAAAGGCAGGCAACCAGGATTTAGGCATTGTTATTTCTGAGCTGAATTATCTATGAGATCAGATGAGAGTCAGTACCACGGTAAACCAAAGTATAGTCTTGTAAAAGAAACCAGTCACAAGCATGTTAAACTTTGTTCTGAAGGTAGATATCCCCAGAAAATGAATCCATACAACTATCTATCTTAGAAGAAAAGTTGGACCTTATGGTTTTTATAGGTGAACACTGAGAAACTACTTCGCTTTTCTAATTTTACATTCAAGTTTCAACCTCTAGGAGGTTATGTTTTCCTTTCCTGTTTTTGCTCAGGTTATCTAAGGAACTAGAGCTTTGTCATCTCAATTTATTACCCTTTTACTATATGGAATTTTGAATGTACTTCTTTAACTTTGAATCAAAAGCTTCTCTAAAGGGGGAAAGCACAGGAAAAAGGGAGCATAATACATAAACATAGTAAAACAGAACCATAGTTTCCTAAGGTTGATTTTTATTAAGTTGAATTTCTAAATGAAAACTTCCAAAGAACAACCAACCCAAGCCTCACAGTTGGAAAAAGCAGATAAAGATGACAGAGTTCTGTAGGACGTTTGGTCCACAAACCAAGGATCCTCGTCACTGAAAGCAATTGAGAATTTTGAAGAACTCTCCTTTAGCTTATGTGCTAACCATGAGCTAGCTCCTTAGTCAGTCATATTATTTCATTATGATTTTGTAGATGGAGTCCTTGAGTATTCAGCCCTCAAAAGTTCAACTAAGTATGTGGAGAATTTCATAATCGGATAGTTGAAATGAAAGGAAGGTTAGTAGGATACAAAAAGAGATGAGAGGGGGAGAAGATACGAATAGGGATCAAAGGGTGCCCAGACCTAAGAAAAGCAACAAAGGACACTATTCTAAGATAACAAGGGGACAATATCAGTCTTTTTGATAACAGGGGAACAATAGAAGAGTTTTTTTTCTTGCAGCTTTCTTTTATGACCCGAAGAATTACTGCTACATTGTAGGGTCAATCTCTATAATAAATGGCCCCTTCTTCACCAGGTACCTTTATTCTAGAAGGTGCAGTGTTCTCCTTCTCCCCTCATTGAGATAAACTTTAATGAGAAAAAACTAAAAAGAAACCAATAACCTTTTAGATTGCACCTTTGTTCCTTGGAGGATTCCTTCCTTTGGTCAGGATATTTTTTAACCTTTCTTTTTCTTCAAAAATCCCCTAACAAGCCCAGATTCCTTATAAAAAATGTGTTGTCCTACTAGGAAAATGGTAGTGTTGGATTATTGAGAAATAATATAAAAATAATCTTTTAAGCTATGAAATGATGGTTTTCAATTCCTTCAGCTTTCAGGTCCCCCTCCGTGGCTGCAAACTCTGTGGGATTATCTTTTATAAGATTATACTATAAGAAGTTTGGCAATAAAAACTTGTGATGCGGCACTGGGGATTGAACTCACAACCTTGTGCTTGCCAGGGGAGGTGCTTAAGCCGCTACGCCAAACTCCCCAGCCCTGGTTTTTTGAGGCAGGGTCGCACTATGTAGCTCAGGCCGGCATTGCGCTCGCATTGTAGCCCAAGCTGGCCTCGAACTCACAACGCTCCACCTACCTCAGCCTCCCCAGTGCTGGGATTAAAGGCGTGCACCACCACGCCCGGCAAAAACTTGTGATATTGAGTGCTCCTCTGTAGTATCATTTCCAGATCATAAAGTCACCAAATTAAGTGAAATTAAAACAGAACACCTAAAAAGAACTAGCATCATGTTCCTTATACTATTTTTACAAAGAAAGGGATTCTACTGGTTTGCTTTTCTTTATCACAACTCCTAAATTCTCCTTCCTCTTTTAGGGCAATTGTATGCCCTGTTGTATTTCAGGTCACAAGAACAATTACCATTTTGCAAGGGACAGAAGGTTTGCACACGTGGATCATGCTGCTGTTTCTTTACCATTCCCAAGGAGAATGACACAAATGGTCCACACACTTTTGTACATGAGAAAACACCAAGCCAAATTGCACTTCTGTAAAATGGGGGAAATTAGTTACCTTGCAGGGTAACAGGAAGGTTAAATAGAAGTACATGAAATGCTTACTTATGCAGTAGTTGTTCAATTGATGGTAGCTTCGTCATTTTAATAGTGTATTTTATTTTGACATTTAATATCTGGATCAATAAAACACAAGTGAAGCTGGAATAAAGGAAGATATTTACTGAGATACCTGAGTCAAATTATAATTAGTTCACAGTCTACTTTCAGATGACTTTAATTTCTAGTGTTCATTTGGCTTTATAGATCACCCTGAAGTCCTTTGATGATTTTCAACTTGGAATGTGATCATGGAGGAACCTTTTCATGCACATGTTAGCTGTCTCTTTAATGCTACTGCTCAAAGCCTGTCTTTTAATCAGGTGATTCAGCCTCCAAATCAGAAGGTTTTAAATTCTTCCTTTGTCAGCCCAGTGAACACAGAAGCTACTAGAAGTTCCCAGAAGCTCTCCATTATCTTCCTCAACCAACCTATGAAATACTGCAATTGCTTACTTTTTTGTTACTGATATATGGAAATGAAGAGAAATAAAGACAGTGAATCTCATATATAGTAAGATATCCTAAAATACCACGAATATGGTAAGGTCAAATTTCTATTAACCCATTAGGTTGATATTGTAACATTTATTGGCTATTAACCTGAAGAGACATTCATTTAAATCTTAAAGAGCACAGTGGGGTATATATACTGTTTTACTTATTTCTTCATCTCTAGCCCTTCTTTCGATTCTCATTTATAATGGGCCTCGATTACAATGGCTAAGGTTAATGAGACAATTAACTTTATACATGATGCCAATCACAAAGATTGTTTTACTGTAATTAACCGAGGTGACTTCTAGCAGGGTTCTTTCTACTCATAAATATATTTTGTTTCAGGAGTACTCAAGGCTTAGGGAATTATTTTGAAAGTTTCAAGAGAATATCAAAAAGCCTCATGTAGAAATATTTAATTAAGTTTTGTTATGGGAGATGAGATGAACAAGAATCATGTGAAATCCAAGTTTGTGGTAGTCAGCATTATATCAGTTTCCGAATAGATGGAAAGAGGCATTCACGTGAGAGCTTTTAGTGCATTTCTAGAACCTCCTGTTTGACCTTTCCTTAAGTCTGTTTTTCAAATGTGCTTGTTTTCTGACTGATGGATTCAAAATGCTTCTTTTTCTGCTGACAGTGCCCAATTTTGCTGTTTTATGGGGAGGCAACTTGAGAAATTTGCAAAGACATGACTGGTAGCTTGTGTGCAAAAATGGATTTCAGAAATTGAAGGGCTGCGATGCTTCTCGTGTTTTCTCCCCTCATAGTGAAGCTTGTCAGCACCTCATGCAAATGAATTTCACAATTTTCAGAATTCAGACCTTTTAAGGTATACCCGCTGTCAGGATTTCACTACCTTTGGTGGCACTTAGCCTGTTTATATATTCTGGGGCATTGAAGAGAATTCCTTAGGTGCTTAGAGAGGATAGAGGGTGATTTTGGCTAAAAGCAAGGTGAGCAACTGCTTTCTGAAATATGAGGTTTTTTTAAAAATTTTTTTCTTCTAGCTGGTACATGAATATTGTTCATATTTATGGGCATTTAAAAAAATCTTTAAACACATCTCTAGAGGTTCTGACTTCTTTCTTGCTTTCTGTCAGTGTTGAGTGAGGCAGTAATTAATTTGCTTCCCTGCTATTGTATGGAATTCTCTATTTCATTTAACTTTTTTTTGTGTCTTTCAGTGCTTTCTTTTTTTCTAGAATGACACAATGACATATCTCTGTACGCTTGTGTCCTAATTAGTTTATCTTTTGACATAATTTTAATTAGCTTTATGTTATTTCTGGCTGACTTTTCCTCATTGACAATAACTGACGTTTTATGTTATAACCTCATTTACTATTTGAAGTCCCCTTACAACTGGCAGGAAAAAAAAAAAAAAAAAAACCTTTTGTATTTACTAATGGGAAGCTGAAGTTACAGTGGAACAATGGATTTCTTCCCCGTTTAGCCCCTTTTTGACATCTGGGCCCCGGACAGCAGTCTAAAAGTGCCAGCATAGAGAGGCAATCACTCAGCACGTGGCCTTGCCGCATTCTCCCGCAGAACTGGGAATTCCCAGCAATGTCAGCACAGTGAAGGAGTGTATGGTCCTCAGGGATCTGAGCTTGGTTATTTTGATGTTGTTGTTATTGTTTTTCTTTTTGGGTTTTTATGTCAGTATATAGTGCTGTGTAGATTTTCTTTTGTGTTTTGTGCTATTTCTCTACTGTAGTTTTACACTTCTTCTAAATTGGAAACATACTTCTCATTCTGTTCAGCAATTATTGAGCTTCCCTAGCGGTAGAGCATATACGAATTGCTCATAAGAGGGTGAACATTTAATGCATCCATAGCTTCATTCCGTAATTACCCGAAAGATGTAATGTAGTAACCTGGGATTTAAAATCTGTTGTAGCAAACCCTTTCTTCTTCTTCTTTTTTTTCTTCTTCTTTTTTTCTTTATTTTTACAGCTTCTAAATTACTATTTGAACCAGTTGTTGAAAACTAACATGTAGTTTCTGGCTCCCACTGTTGCTTTTAAGTATAGAATAACTGCAGAGGAAATATTAGAATCAGGAATGTCTACTGTATTTTGTCTGTAACTGATATAACTGGGTTCACTTTGGAAAACATAACTATTATATTTTAAAAAAGAAGAAAAAGTCCCCAGACTTCCAGGTGTAGTTTTTAGCTGCTCCAATTTTCTCAATTGAAATTCTAAATCATATTGAAAACAAATGAAGGAGCAGATTAAGGCATATTAGTGGAATTTTCAAACTCTGTTTATTTAAAATAAAACTATAGATGTCATCAGGAAAGGATGGTATAAAGCAATTTCATTATTTCCCACAATAAAGTAAATTTGATATAATACATGTTTCATTGTATTTTGGGGAAATATGATTATGTTTTCACAAGAAGTTATAACATGAAAATATAAACACATTGAAGAAAATTAATCTGTAAAATAAATTTTGATTTTATTGTCAGGTTTGGACTTTGGGAACCATGTGATCACAGAAATATTACATAATCTCCCAGTGCTTGAATTTGATCATGTGGGCCAGTGATAGCAAACCTGTGGCACATGAGCTGCAGCAGACTATTTGAATCATTGAAAATTCAAAAAGGTTCACCGCCATTGATTAGATGATAGTTATGGTCAAAGGAAGAACAATCCCTCTAAATTTAAATTTCATCATTTAAGCAATGAATGTAATGATAGCATTTACGCTGTATGTTAAACATTTTTGAAATTAGCTAAAACAAACATTAGCACAATATCTTACCAACAGGACCCTCTATAGATTGTATAATTACTTACATATTAGTATTGAACATTTTTTGTTTGTCTAAAGCAGAATTAGTGTGGGATTTCATGAGTCTAATAGTGTACCACGAATGTATTTTTTGTCCTTGGTATTATGGAGGGTTACTTTTTGACTTTTACTGCAATGGGGACTTTTAAAATATTCCTTGATTATTTTGATTGATTCAAGGCCATGCCACTTTGACGAATTCCTATAATTGTAACGCTGAACAATGCCAGTCAATCAGTCAACCTTCTTATAATATCTTAAACCTTTAAAGAGAAAACTTGAACTTTTTCTCTCAGGATTCTGTAACAATCACTTGACATCTCAAAAGCTAAGAAAATGTGTCTCTTTCCCCATCTCCAACATAAAATTAATGACTTTGCAGCCAAATTGATAAGAACAGTGTCATTTAATGCCTCAGATGAAATAAGAGGCGGCAGGCTTGGTTATGTATTCTCAGTTGTTAAGAGACTCCGAAGTGGAAAAGCTCTTAATACACTGCTTTACCTTGTCAAGAATGCTAATACCTCCAGCTGGAGTCCTGATATGCCTCCAGGTACATCTCACCACTTCTCACATAATCAAAAGCACCTGGTACCATAATGACCGAGTGAGAGATTGGCACCCAGGAGTTGTCTCCTGTGAAAATGTCCTCAGAAGCCTGATTATTCCAACAGCCAGGTGCTACAAGTACTAGGCAGTGACTCAAATGTCCCCAGCTCTGTGCTGAAGGCAGTCTTCTCCAAGGTCACTCAGCAGTGTGCCTTGTTTCTCCTGTGTTTATCATTTACTGTTACTTTTAAGCACAGGGCAATTACAGCTGCTTAGAATGCTAGGGTCACTCTGAGGTTGCCTAATATAGGCCGCATGGATTTCAAATTAAATTTTGGGTTGTTTTTGTTTTTCTGAATCAAGGAATCTTCATCTAGGAAAAAGTTTATACTGCCTCCCTTTTCCTCTCCTTCCTCGCATTTCCTTGTTTTTCTCTTTTCTCCTTTGTTGAAATTACTGAGATTAAATGTGATCCTATGTGTGGTAACACTTGCATGCAAAATTCCTGGAATGAATGAATAAAATGCCCTAGAAAAAGCCCAAAATAATATTGTTATATACTCTGACATATTGATTCTTATTGTAGAGTTCACCCTCAGTTTAACACAATGTATATTTTTCCTCCCTTTCATTTCTATTTCTTTCCTTCTTTCTTTTTATTTATATTCAAGTAATTGCTTTTACCATCATGAAAAGGCACAAGGTTTTATTGGAAGGTCTAAAATATTCCATCATTTCCTGGAGAATATCGGTGTTTACAAGTGGGCTGTGTTGCTACCTTTGCTAAAAACGAGACCTCTCAGAATTCTAGTATCTCACTTGTAAAAGAGTCCTTTGCCATTCGTAGTCTCTCTTTGACTTTACATATATTTCTATAAGTTTGTATGATTGTGCAATGGGAAAATAATATACTTCAGTGAATGAAAAACTACGATTTGACTTTCAACCACTTACTAGTTATATAACCTTGCATATATAATGTTAGAATATTCCTCCACTTAATAGGGGAATAAATAGTCATATACCCTTCAGGATTATTGGTTACTTTTCTCTCATTGCTAGAACAAAATACCCAACACCCAAAATTAAGGAAGGAAAGGTTTATTTAGCTCACAGTTTGTGATGGTTTCTGTCCATAGTCAGCTGACTCCAAGGCAGTGTGGCATGGCAATAGGGCAACAGTTCTTGATTGCAGCAGATACCAAATGCAATAAGAACAAAAAGGGCAAAAAAGGAAAAGCAGACTTCCTTCCCTCTCTTATATTGTATGCTGGCTATCCACCCCTGAGTGGGTGCAACACTCACATCACCAACTCTAGCACTAGACAATGAAACAATCACAAATGCTAGACTCAGCTGCCTCCCCCCTCCATGATTGCATGAGGCTTTGGGGGGATATTTAAATACAAACCATATATATATATATATATATATATATATATATATATATATCTGTTATGGTTTGTATATATATATATATATATATACACATATTTGTGATGATTTCAAAAGTACAGATTGTTGGTGTTAGGGTCAGAGCCTCAATTTGAAAAAAATATTTATAAATTTAAATAATATATGTCTCATATGATATGTTGCTGCATCCTGAAGGCAAAAATATGAGAAAAACATTGCTATTATTTTGACATATAATTTGCATATGTGTTGTACTTGTATGTGTGTGTGTTTCTCTATGTTAGTATAATCTAGATGCCATCACTTCTGAATTCTTAAAGTACAAGGAATAATGCTGCATTTGGTTCAGTTATAGAAACTGCATATTAAAGGAAAGTTTATTTTAAAGGAATATTAAAGTATTAAATGGGAAAGTTTGGAGTTGATAATATCCATATTTCTTTATAAAAATTGTGGGAAAAATTCTACTTGATTTTTTAAAAAATTTACTCATTTATTTATTTATTGTGTGTGCAAGAAGAGAAGATTACTTAATTCATTCCTTAAGGACAACATCCTTTTTGTTTAGTGGAGCAACAATATATTGGTTGGATTTACTCTAATATCAGCAAAGATGTTAAATGTACATATAGAATACACTGATATTTGATATTTATGAAAGTGCTATGAGAAAACACCAGCGTGCATAAACTAAGACTGCAGTGGAGAATCAGATTCAAATATTAGGCTATAATTTTGTAAGAAGAGTCTGATCAAGTGGAAGAAATTGGGCATATAAATGTACATATTGCAATTAGGAAATGCTAAACATGTGTTAATTCCATGTATATGTCAGGTACCATCACACTTTTTTTCAGTCCAAATGCAGCTTCTCTTATCTCAATAAAACCTTGTAAGATGCACAAACAAGGTCTGGCATGGCGGTACACACCTGTAATCCCAGCATTCAGGAGGCCGTGGCAGGATGATTGCCATGAATTTGAGGCCAGCCTGGGCTACACAGTGAGCTCAAGTCCAGTTTGAAATACATAAAGGGAAAAAAAGGTGCAATCAATTGACTCCCACCCACTGTGCCTATTGAAAAGTTCTCCCTAGCACCATATGATTTTCTACTATGTGGCTTTCCACTAGTCATTGCATTGGAAAAACATGGAGAGGAAATTGTATTGTGCCCTGGTTAGTCTATCTGACGTTTAATTCTACCTGGCCTCCCATGGATAATTCATCTCAGTTTTCCAGAATTCTGCCAGTGTTCCTTCCCACAAAGGATGGTAACAAAGATCAGTTCTAAATGTCAGCAGATTTCCTTGAAACATTGAAACACATCTCAGGCTCTTGCTTTCAGAGAGTTTGGTTTATTATATCTGATGTAGGGCACAAATACTACATATAAGTGGCTAGTATGTGATTTGAAAGAGTGACTTGGGAATGCATTATTTCAATATATCACACAAAAGGATGAAGATGAGTGATCATGTTAAATATTAGTATGGTGATATGATTGTGATGGCAGTACCTAAACTGGGGTATGCCTTAGTGAGATTTTCTACTCAAGTCCTTCAGGTAAAAGTACATTTTAGTTCAATTAGTATTCTTCTTTTTAAAACTTTACTTGGATGAAAATAACTGAGTCCTTCTTTGAACTTCCTACATTTCCTTGCATAATTCAAATTCCTTCAGTGCTTGAGGGGAAATGGTTGGACATTCAGAGATGAAAGAATTTCACAGGTAAAATTATTCCAATGAAAGTTGTATCAATGATACTGGAACGGCTATGTAAGAAGTCTGTCCCAGTATTCCTACCTATTTTATAGTTGGCTAAAATCAGGTGATGAAATTCAAACATCTGTGCAGAGATTTTGAATGAGATTTGAATTTTTGACTCTCTAAGTATACTGAAGGAAACTAAAGGAAAAGCAAAAAAAATACAACCTGTTCTCATCGACTTAAAATTTCACTACTGTTATTTGGTTATTCAGATACAAAATGCTTAATGTTTATAAGTTTGACTTTATTATTGTATAAAAGAGAGATAATAATAGTATCTCACAGCCTGCTGGAAAGATAAGTGATTAAAATATTTGTGTGTCTATATTATGACTATCACTCTGGCTAGTACAAGTGGCTACTGAATAACTATCAAAACTCTCCTTTCATTTGCTGACTTCATAGAAGTAAGCCACAGAAAGTATTTCTAAATATTTTAAGTTGAAGATATTGAGCAAGGCAATGTCAAGAAGATTTTGAAATCAGCTGGTCTGTTGACACAGGCAGGGACAATGGCATGTGGCACTAACATTAAGTGTGCAGCATTTCTTTAAACATGTTCTTTTGAACATTCAGAGGTCAAGCATTTGTTCCGGATGTGCTGCTCAAAGATTGGAGCAAAGTAATCCATGAGCCTCAGCGTTGTATTTTTGAAAACTAAGGTTGAAAAGGGGTGCATGCAGTTGAGCAGTAAGTAAAGAAAACTGTCAGAAGTTTGCCTCATCCTCATAAGTCATCTGGTTTTGTCTGCTACAGCATTTGTTATTTATTGGAGGAAAGGTTCACTTTGATATCTAACAATCTTCTAACTATCTTATTAACTTGTAGAAAACTACACTTGTTAATGACACTAGCCCTCCCTTTTTAAAGAATTACTTTTCAGATTCTACCTGGGAATCTTCAAGAACATTTTTCTGGTTTGCACTGTGACTTCAATAACCTGAGTTTTTATTGGATCTGAAATGTTACTTGGGGGTCCATATTCAATGATTTTTCACATTGCTTCCTCTTGACTCTGTTTTATTCTATATAATCCAGATATTCTCAAGAACTTGGAGCAGTCTGGCCCTAAAAATCACCTGGGACACCATGCCGAGATACAGTATTTCACATGTAGTCTCCTACTCCTCCAAAATTTAACCCTGCTTTCTACACATCGGGCTAGATTTTAAATTTTGGTGCAAACATACCATAATTTCCAGACTTTTGGAGTCATGATGTGAACTTGTAGCATTTTCAATTTCTTTCATTATATTCCTTTTGAGAAAATATCCTGGCAATTCCTGCTACCATGCATTCCTTAAATATTGCTTTTCTTTTTAGCTATTGTTCTTAAACTTTCAGCACCCCTAAAGACTAGTAATCTTGACTTGCAACATGTTGATTCTAAATATATGCTCTTGCTTCAATGAGAACATGAGGACACCATGTTCAGTAACTGAGTAGGTAATGGTTTGATGAGGTTTAAGTTTTCTATAAATATAGTGGACTTTAATTGACTAAAAATTTATTTATGCATTAGTAGAGAACTTCAGCCTTTACAAAGTCCTCCTTTGCTTAAAAAATATTTAGTCGCTTCATATCATCTATTCCTAAGCGCTAAGTTTGTGACAGGTAAAATGAATTTTCACCTTTATTTAGTTAGGAGCTTTGCAAGGGATTATTTAAGTACACTCTTAGCATCTATGGGTGGGTTGTAGATCTTGAGTATTATAATAGGATTCCCTGTTACCTTTCTGTCTGGCATTTTCCCTCTGCTTTACTGTCATAAGCGCCTGCCTGGCAAATGTGAGGTTGTAAGTTTGAGCCCTGGTACAAAAAAAAAAAAAAAAAAAAAAAAAAAAACCCTCTTACTGTGATATTTTTGCCTTGAAGTGTGCTGACCACAGACCAAATCACCTAAAACTATGAGCCAAATTAAATTTTCATTTAAATTGTAGATGTTAAGTAATGTATCCAAGTGACAGGAAAGCTGATGAATACAAAGCTCTTCAACGTGGCATTCTCAGCATTTACAATGTTGTGTACATTACTGAAATCTATGATCATTTCAGGACACAAAATACATTTGCAGCTACTAAATGCCTTACCATTCACTTCACATTCTCACAGTTGTTTTTCCTCTTCCTTTAAAGCCAAATTTTTTTTCTACTCAGGAAATTTCTATTTGATGATTTCACATATTATGATATTGTGCCTGATTTGAAATATTTCATTTTTCATCAAATTCCATTTTTCAATAGCTTTTTTTTAAGAGTTATCTTAGCACTATTATCCCTACAGATTTTTTTTGTAATTTCGATGCATTAAATATCTTCATGCACCTGTGTTCCCCATTTTGTTTTAAGCATTTGAAGACCTGAGATGTTATACATATCCTTGCATTATTGAGCCTAGCTTTGTATTTGACACAGAACAGATTTTCAGCTAATGTTTGCTGAACAAATGCAAATGAATGAGTATATGATTAAGCTAGTCCAAATCACAATGAGGCCAGAAACAGCAGAGACAGAGTCTATAGTCCAGAGATATAAATGGTTCCTAAAACAGAACGTGCAATAATATTTGTATCAATTTGCTTTTATAAGGAACTTTTGCAAAGTCGAAGTACATTTGTGGTACAGCAGTTTGCATATTGCTATGGTAAAGCTCTGAAACTTCTGAATCCAGATCCAGCACCCTGGCTGAAATTTCCCATACAGCCTCGTGTCAAGGCAAACAGAGTTTGCCTGTTTGTGGGGGTTTCTGTGTGAGGACTTGATCACTGTTGCAAACTCAGTTTGCACTTTCAAATCAGAAATGATGGTATAATTATGTGACAGAATACAGTAAGAACCTGGAAGTTCATGTGGGGGGTTGAACTGAACCATATGGTTTCTAGTTTCATATGTAGGCACAACAGGATACATTAAGAAAATCATTTAGGTCGTGTCCCATTGTGCTCAGTTATGGAAGGGCATGTAGTATATTATTGGACATCTGAGTAATTATGAATTTCCTTGTGTTGAATCTTGTTTTTATTTTTGGTACAAAGATTTCTCCAGGGATTTCTTGTTACATTTTCCTTCTTCTCCTCCCTTTCCCTATTCTGCATCTCTTGCTCTTTTTCATTTATCTTCTAGTTTTCTTCCTTCTCCTTCCTACTTACATCTGTAGGATTCAAGTTTCTTGACTCTGAAATTACTTATGCCAACTCAGTTTAAAAAAAGGAAAAAAAAACTTCTTGAAGACTCAGAGATTTTCATTTGTGAAGGAGCTGGGTGATCACAGCAAGTATTTACTTCCTACCCAGCAATTAGAGAAAGAACATGGCCAATGGAAAGCGATTCAGCGTTTATTGAACAGGAAGGAAATGATCTGATCACATACGCATGATAACTGTGTGCTAAGTCCTATTTGAATCATGTTCTATGATTAATCTAATTTCACCTTCACAGTGTGATGAATTAATAGTATGTCTTATTGCTATGTTATTTATCTCTAGCAAGGTAGATTCTTTGACTGTGTATTGGAGTTATTACTTTTGGTCTGTTTCTCCAACTTGTATGTAAATTCTATTATGGTACATTTTCATGAATTTGATTTAACTCTCATGATTCAGAATATTGTTCCACAGCATAATGGATCTGTTTTCAAAAAAAGAAAGAATCGAGGTTCCAAAAGTTAGATAATTGTCTACAAATTACAAGATGTTCATGCACTGAGAATTTTAGGCTTCACAAGTGATTGCCAGGATTTACATTTTATTCTTCAGTGCTCAACATGAATCACAAATGGACAATATTTTTGCTTGCTTCTGGGTAGTTCACCTACTAGCCCTTTGATCTAGGAGTTATAATTTCTCATCTGCAAAATGGAGGCAGTGATAATATAATAATAAACATATATTAGATATGGATATGGCCATAAGTATGCATATATATATACTACTATACATTGTTTTGCTTGTGTATGACAACTTTAATGTCAGTAAGTTAGGTAAGTTTATGTTTATTTACATATGTGAAATATATATATATATATATGCATGTATATCTAAAAGCAAGTAAATGCAGGTGAACATCAATGTACAAATTGCCAGACGTTTATGGAATCTATAAATCTTACAGAATGTCAGACTTTCAGTGTGTCTGGATGCAAATTCTTGACTCTGACATGTATTAAATGTATAACCTTGAACTTACTATGAATTATCCCTGAGGTTTGGTTTTGCCTATGTTAAATAGGGATCATAGAATCTCCCTCGTAAGACTGACAGGTCAGTCAAATGAGAAAAGGTAGACAAATTGATTAGCACAGTACCTAAATTTCATTGAAAGTTACTTGTTTTTGCTCTTATTATGTTATTGTGTTAGGTTTTTTTTTTTTTTTAATATCATGGCTTACATTTCAAAGTCAGTAAACTTAACTGAATATGCACAGATTTTGGTCTAATTATATTTTTATATTTCCATTAACTTTCAGGTACAAATTTTTGTGGTTAGTGGACAAATCCCCTTGATTAATCTAATATTGAACATTGAGAATTTTTGTATATTTTTACCATTTGGTTAGAATTATTGCCAGTAAAAATATACTTGGCAAATTTTCAGTCACTCGAATAAAATCTACTATTTATACTGAAATAATACTCATAAATAAAGTAAATTATGAGAATTATGGTTAAATTTTAATATGAAACAATCATCCACAAAATGCAATAAAAGCAAAAGATAATAGTTTATCTACATTTTTCTTCATGGTGATGGATTCTAATTTTTGCTTTTGAATAAATATATATACAGTTTATTGTATGTAAGTGCATGCATACATTTTAAAATATTTTATGTAAGTTATTATACATATATATATATATATATATTCATTTCTTTCAGCCTAAAAGAAGAACTGGTCAGTTTTGAGAAAAAAATTACCTCCAAAGTTGAATAAAAACATGAACATGCTGAAATACAGACAGTATATTGTTAAATGCACTTTTCTTTTTAACCTTAAAAAAGTAATTGATGATTAAAACTTTATAAACCTATATATGTCCCCAGAAGTTATTGGTAGATCTTAGATGTTCTAAAAATGGCCTCTATGTGACACTTTTGTCCCTCTTGTCAGTTTTTTCTGTATGTGGTTTTGTTGGTTTAAGAGTTGAGTTACTGCTGCTAGGCAGTTTTTAGCAAGTTTGAAGACTTCAATTTCTCTGCTTTGCTGTTTTATTTCATCTTCAGGTTTTCTAACATCATGAGGAAAGTGAGAATTTCTTGGACCAACTGAATCTGACAACATATTTAGGAGGCTTGTGCCCAGAAAGTATACTGTGCATTAACATCAGCAGATGATGTTTACAAAACAACCACAATATGTTAATATTTATCAAACAATTAAGAAGGTATTGTCATTGAGGAAGAGTTAATATCCTATGAATAGAAGTGTGGTTTATGCGACATTGTGACCCATTGCCGCAAGAACACTTCAGAACTGAAGAAGAAACTAAACGTTGGCTTCTCCATGGGTGAAATTTTGATAATTAGTTACATCTGCAAACATAGAATTGCAGGTGTAACCCAGCTGGTTAGGCAACAATTTATTAATGTTTGATGCATACCACACTAAGTATTTTAGCAATTAGAGACCTGATACAATGATTAATTAGAGCTCCAAATTAAGTCAGACAAGATAAGTCATTATATTCAAAGCATAAATGTCATTAAAGAAATTTAAAAGAAGCCCCCAGAGAAATCATTCCTAAATTAATATATAGAAGACTTTGCAAACTGGTGACCTATTTTGCAAACTTTTTCAATTGGGTGAACATACATATTACAAAACATACAGTTTCTGAATTAACATCAATATGAAACTCAGAAATTCTCAATCATCTAAAGAAATATCAAACTGGGTCCTTATAAACTTTTGTTAAACACAAATTAATGATTCTTTAGCTCCTCAAACCTATCTCATTCAACAAACTCTAAACTTGAATGATTAGGGAATGATATTAACAAATATTTTTGCTATATTTTTTTTAGATGAGGAAATAGAAGATGCTTATTTGTAAATTTGGAAAAAAAATCATCAACCTCCCCTGGAGGGACACTTCTTAGACTTGTGAATAATTTACATGTGGTCTTTGCACAACCCTAGCTGTACACTGAGGGAGAACTTATTGTTGGTTACTGATTCTACATTTCTAAAGATAAATGACTATTGTGTTAGTTATTTTTTGCTCGTTGTCGAGACAAAATACCTGATGCCCAGAATTAGGGAAGGAAAGGTTTATTTTTACAGTTTTTCTGGAGTTTCAGTTTATAAGTTGGCTCTAAGGCAGCCGTTCACGGTGGCTGCAAGCTGCAAGCCGCAAACTGCACTGGCGAGAGAGAGAGAAAGGCGGAAGAGGAAGCACAAGAGGAAGACCTGCCTTCCCTTACATTGTATGTCGGCTCCATGCCTGGGCGGGTACAGCACTCACATTGCCAGACAACAAACCAATAACAAACCAATAACTCAGCCCCATCAATATTATATGAGGACTTGGGGGTACATAGCATATTACCCGATACATTACACCCCTGGACCCCCAAGGACTCATTTATATCCTTATTACAAAAGACATTTAATCCTTCTCCAAGAGTTGCCAAAGTCTTAACAGTTTTAGCACTGTTGAAAAGTCTAAGTCTCAAATCTCCTCTGAGATCTATGAAAAACTCTTAACTGTAATCCCCTGTACAAATGAAAACAAGGTTAAGCACTTCTAACATATAAAGACACAAGGTAAACATTACCATTTCAAAAGTTACAAACAGGGGAACATAAAGCATTGGAACCAAAGCAAGTCTAAAATCCAGCAGGGCAAACATTAAGTCCTAGAGTTCTCTGTTCAGCATCTGAAGTAATCTGGCTACAAGTTCCAACAGGCTTGAGTGACTCCACCCCTGTGGCACTTTCAGGGGTTTTAACTTTCAAAGCCATCCCTGGACGATCCATGTTCCTCAGCTCCACCCTTACATCTTTACACTTTGCTCTGTGCAGGCGAGGTGGAAGCTGCCTTAACCTTTTCTTGTACTTAAAACCAGTGCCACTTGGATGCCGCCAAGGTCTGCTGCAGGCTGGAGCAGTAGCCAGGCTTTTCCCTCTCTTGGCTATAGGGATTGGCTGCCTGGATCACTGAGCTCTCTGAACCTGATTGTGAGGAACAGCTTCTCTATGCCACCTCTGCTGCCATTCTGGAACCTGGTGTGGCCACTGCCATTTTGGGACATGGCGTGGCCTCTGTTGCCACTCTGGAACAAGGCACTCTGTGGCTTTTTGTCACCACACTGGGACAGGGCACACTTTGGCTTTTTGTCGCCACTCTGGGACAGGGCACTCTGCGGCCCTTTCTTCAGAGCAAACTCTTTCACTGTTGAAGGCCTGAGGCTGCAAAGGGTGGAGGCCAGCTGCTTCCCGGGATGCCCCTAGGCCATCTTTTTTATTCTTTTTTTCCTTCTCAGCAATCAAGGTCTCAGATCCATCTTTACAGTCCATAGCTTCCTGGCCAAACTCACGTTTTAAATCACCATGCTGGGCTCCTTGCTCTTTATGTACAACATAAATCTGGCTAAGAGCCCCCAGCAAAAGCCAGGGCACCATTTCAATGTATGACTGTCTTATAATTTCTCTCTGTAGCGTAATTAATCCTTTGCCCTTAATCTCAGTCTCAGGCAAAGTCTCCGGGCATGGGTAGAATGTAGACAAACTTTCGGCCAAGCCATAACACACATTGTGTGAAGTTAAATACCCAATGTCATTCTTCTTCTGAGCAGAAACCTCCTGAAGCTGGTCTTTAATGGCAGGCTTCCTATCAGCCTTCTGGTCTCCTGGGCTCTGACCAGAATCTCCCAGACAGAACAACCTAAGCTGTTCCAGCTCTATACATGTAGATGGCATCTCCAAACCTTTCCAAACTTTCCCCGCAAGCCATTTCCAAAGGCTCTCGAACCACATGGTCAGGAATAGTCACAGCAACGACCCCACTCCTGGTACCAAATTCTGTCTTAGTTACTTTTTGTTCATTGTCGAGACAAAATACCTGACGCCCAGAATTAGGAAAGGAAAGGTTTATTTTTATAAGGCAGCCGTTCATGGCGGCTGCAACCTGCAAGCTGTAAGCCTTGCTGGCGAGAGAGAGAGAAAGGCGGAAGAGGAAGCACAAGAGGAAGACCTGCCTTCTCTTACATTGTATGTTGGCTCCACCCCTGGGTGGGTACAGCACTCACATTGCCAGACAACAAACCAATAACAAACCAATAACTCAGCCCCATCAATATTACATGAGGACTTGGGGGCACATAGCATATTACCCGATACAACTATGAATACAATTTGGGTTTACAGAAAAGTCTACACTTCTGTCAGGTTACCTTGTAGATCATAGCAAGTTGGCCTTGCCCAAAGATGTTCCTTGCTTGAACTTCCTAACATCTCAGCTGTCTGCTCACTTTAATACAGTACTTTTTCTTTCTCTACGTACTACCTAGTTAAGTTGGTTATAATTAAATATGTTGCTCCTGAATTCTGCAAAGCATAGCATAACAGACCTCTCTCTAACACCCCAGGGACCTTGTTGAATTTTAAGGCTAAGATACATTGTTACTGTCAGATGTGAGGGTAGAACAAGGCAAAATGATAGAGAACAAGTAAGTGAGTGAGACTTTTGAAACATGCATGTGAAGTTGTCACTGGATTGGTGTTGAGGAGGTTTCCCCATAGAGGAGGTAGAGACCACAACTCACTTCAATCAAAGAAAAAAAAACTGAGAGGCATACGCAGACTGAATAAGCCAAATTGAAGAAGTGCACATGCAGAAGGGGAGCAGGTACTCACAGGTAGGATGCATTAAGGACTGTGGAGAGAATATTTATGCATGTTTGGGGTGGAAATCTGTGGCATCTGTGACTCTGTAGAAAGTAGCGGACCCATTATACAAGTGAAAGGTGAGGAAATGCTTATTTTAAAGACGTCTGTGTCTTTACAACTCTTAGAAAAAAATTTTGAGGGGGTGAGCTCCCTTGAAGAAAAAAAAGGAGTTGTGATCTTAATCAACTTTGCATCGTGAAGCTGCAGTATTTTTTTAAGTACAATTTTAAAACTAGAATTTTCCTTGTTTGTTTTCTGTCCATATTCATTTTCCTATCTCACCTCGAAATTATGGTACATCTTTAGATATTACCTTTGCAATAAACTGTAATATATGATCATAATGGTTCTATGTTCTAATCCACATAGTAAGTCACCATTAGGGAAAAAAAAAAAACTCGTGGAAAAAAGAGACAGCACATCACAGAACCAGAATGTGTCTTTTGAATTTCAAGGGTGTAGCAAAGTTCTAAAATGAAAATGGCTAATAATCATTAGGAAAGTAAAAAGGGGTTATATCTGTGGGAATACCACAGTGTCACAGGGTAGAAGCTTATTTCCATCACCTCCTCTGCATCCCAATGTTAATGAAGAAATTTTTATAGTAAGATCAAAAGAATGGCTGAATTTATAACACCAGGAACTGGACAGAGGAAATTGAGAGCAATACATCATTACACATACAATCTAGGGGAGGACACTGCACGGTGCACTGCCACATGGACTCGGGAATAGTATGAACGAGCAGGGGTTTGGCAGGCAGAGATTATAATCACAAAGGGGTAAATTCTAATTCTCAAGAGACTATATTTGGCTTGTTTGAATCATTCCATGGCCTGGCAGGGAACTGAAGCCTGCTACTTAGGGATAAGCATGCACATGCCTGGTCTGCGTGATAAGGAGAGTTGTTTGGCTGAATAATCTTATTCACAGTAGGTAGGGGGCTTTCAGTGAGGCCCTTTGAGTCTGTCCCAATTTTGCCAGATATCAAAACAGCACATTATATTGATCTTAATTTCAGGACCAGATAGACACCAATATGTCATCATGAGAAAACAGTAGTCAAATTTTTGATGTCAGGATCTTGATGATATAAAATAAGTTATTAGATCTGAATTGGATTTTTGAAAAATCTGATAAGAATGTCTCTTAAACCTCATTATTATTTTAAGTAGGCTTATTTGGGACCATTTTGCTGGAAAGTGCTTACTGTGATCTGAAAAATGAGAAACGAGAGAAGGTTGAAAACAAACTGTAACTCCTTTGGGAAACTCACTCATCTTTGAAGGTATAATTTAGGTTCTTTATCAGATAATGACATGCTTTTTGGGTTTCATTTCATTTTTTTTTGTGAGGCAGTAGAACTTATGTGGGACCATTCTATTGACATTAAAATAGCATTTCCATTGACACCATAAAGGATCAGCCACCCACTCACTTGACACAGTAATGACTTCTCTGAGGCTTTTGCTACAGCTGTGCAAGCATATAGAACACCTTATTGATACTTTAACAGCTCCAGTACTTGCAAGGGATAGTAACAGTTCCTCTGGTATGGTTGCTATGGCAATGGAAGTGCATATGGTACCTTTGTGGATATTGCAGCAGAACTTGAACTTATACTTTAAGTAAACAAAGCAAACTAGACACATCCATATGTACATATATAAACAGTTGACAAAAAAGGGGTAAGATTAAGGCTACATTTTAAAATGATATTAATTAAATATATACTAATATTCAAAGTTATAAAATGTTTTCTATATATTCATGTATATGCATATATGTTTGATCTATATATTAATCTATTGTCTATGTATCTACCTACCTACCTGCCTACAGATATGTACTACATAACAATGTTTCTGTCAGCAGTGGACTGCATATATGATAGTGGCCCTATAAGATTGTATTACTCTGTGATGTGGTAGACATGTTAGTTTGTAGAAGTCCACTCTATAATTTTTCAAACAGTAACAAAATTGCCTAATGAAGATATCCAAGAATATATCCTTATTGGTAAATGACAGGACTAGATATGTAGAAAGAGAAGAAACAAACACTCATGTAAACACACATATACGCACAAACATACATGCATAAATGTCATCCAAAGATTTATGAGTATTAAAATCTAACTTATTTCTTTCAATTTATTTCTTTCAACTTTTATGTGCTTTATGGTGGAAATGTAGAAAATACCAAAAGTCCTTGTGATAGACAGAATTCTAAGATGTTCCCCAAGATTCCTTTCTCAGCATGTACTAATCTGCATAAGCCTCACTTTTTGATTGTGAGTAGGATCTATCAAAATGATGAGGTATAACTCCTCGGTAAAGTGAAGAGATTTTGGTATGTTTAATTAAGGTTCCAAATCAATTGATTTTATTGGCCAGTCTGATAATTAAATGAAAGACTGCTCCTTTTCTGAAAAGATTTTCCTGATGGCTGATTAAAGGGACCATCTTGTGAGAGAGACACTGGGTGAGGTACTGCACATGGTCCTGGATCACAGCACTAAGGAACAAGGACTTGAAGTTTGCCGCTGAATTAAATTCTACTACTAACACAAGAGGTTAGAGAAGATCCCAAACTCCAGAAAAACGCACTCTGGCTGCCCAACACCTTAACTACAGCCTTTTGAGACCCTAAATCTAAGGACCAAGGTGAGGTGTGAATAGAATTTAGACTTACAGGAACCATGAGATAACGAATATAGTATTATGTAGATAAATTTATAATAACTTCTCATCCAGTTATAAAAAATTGATACAGTTTTAAAGGTAAAATATTGCCTATAATTCTTTAATAAAATCATTTGACATTTTGAGTCATATATTTTCAGTCTTAATTTATTTATTTTTCTATGTTCAGTTTTAATTTCACTTTTTCAAAGTATTAAATGATTAGAGTAACCAAGCATAAAATTCTGTTCTTCAAAAGTAACATAAATATCTGTGCAAACTACCTGAAAGTCTTCTGCTTTGTAATCTTCTAAAACTTATTCTTCCTTATAATAATATTGTGTACATTCATTATGAAAGACATAGAAAGTGAAAAAGATAAAATTCGCTCACAAAAGTATAGCCTACAAGAAACAGTATCAAAACTGTGTACACTATTTACAGTTTTTTTTTGTCTTATAAAATCATATAGGTCAATTGTAAGGACTTAGGAAATAAAAAAACAGTTAATGTCACTCGCTGTCCTATCTATCAGCTAATCTTTGTTAACATGCCAATATTAGATGAAGTGGCAGGATAACTGGATTAATGAAGAATTAGGAATTTGCCTGACCAAAGCAGTTATGCAATCAAAAAGGAAGAGCAAAGATGAATTTAGTTCTCAAGTATGTGCACATATCAGAATTATACAGTTAGATAAAACAAAACTACCGGTATCTATATCCTACTATCAGATACTTCTATTTATTTTGTCTTTTTCTTGTTTCTTTATTTGACTGATAAAAATGGGCAGTTGACCTAAACTTGGGTGAGAAAGAAGAGTAAAAAGTAAAATGGAAGGTTATGAATTGGTAGAAAT
This sequence comes from Dasyprocta punctata, assembly GCA_004363535.1. Classification (NCBI taxonomy): domain Eukaryota; kingdom Metazoa; phylum Chordata; class Mammalia; order Rodentia; family Dasyproctidae; genus Dasyprocta; species Dasyprocta punctata. The sequence goes on along the minus strand of RJWM01007481.1, from coordinate 20,674 downwards.
ATATAAATATATGTATGCATATATTTATATATGCTATACCTATGAACTAAAGATTTAATGATCTCAGTGAGATTAAGAACGATGACAAAAACACTAAACAGCATTTCTCAAGCTTAATACACATAACAATCATCTAAGAACATTATTAAAATGCAGATTATGTCTCATTACATAAAGGATGGAACCTGATACTTCATATTTATATCAAGAGCTAAGGACTAAATTCTGAAGAACAGGGCAGTGGACAGCAACAAGAATAAGACAGAAAGTTGTGACTACACAGCAAAAGAGTCATGTTAATAGAGTTAAAGATGTAGTAGAATTAAGCAATGGCAATTTTCAAAAGTGTCCTAGAATAAGATAAATCAGCAAGATGTAAAATAACAAGTTTTGGAGTTCATGTATGAATAAAATATGGGAAATCTCAAATATGTTACTTGGCAAACAAACTTGTTGAATGCATTTATTTTGTCCCATTCATCTTTTATAAATACATGGTGGGAAGAGGAAGCTACGCAGACTTCCTGAATTTGCCTTCAGAATGCTGATTATATGCAAATAAATCTAAGGCTCCAGATGTTGATATGCGTTGGTATCTGCAGTGGCAGAGCAACATATACTTAGCACCTAAATTATTACAACAATTACAGCCTTTGACAGGCAGTTCGGTGAAATCATCATGTAATAATTTCCATTATTTATGCTTGAGTGGCTGTTAGAAACCGATAAAGAGAATGGTTTATGTTTGTTAATCATAGCAGGGTTTATTTCATTTTGCACTTACAGTAGAAAGCTAAAACAAAATGCTCTGCAAATTTTGGTTTTTAAATAAATCCTATTGCAATGTATGTTGAAGTCTTTCAATGTATTTCCTAGTAATAAACATTTGATATATTTTTTTTAAAATTATAGCTATGATATCTCTAGAAAGTTGACTTAATATCCTTAAGAATTTTCTATCTAAATTTCAACCTGTCTTTTCACATGAAAATATATATTTAAGAGTTAATTTATTGATTAGATAGGTTGTAGTGATGCTGAAATCTAGATACCAAGCATACTGTGACCACTTTCACATCCATTTTCTCTAGATAACATAGTCATTAAAATTAAAAGACTTAAGATTTAAGAGCTCTTTGATCATACAGTATGGAGCTTTCATTAAAGATAATTGGAGTGCAAAAAAAAAGACTTTCTCTAAATAATTCTATTCTAATAATTTTGAAACTACTCAGTGGAACCTGTAGGAATTTAGTTTGTTTGGCTGTGCTTTTCTCAAAGAAAATCTCCTTCAAACATATTGTGCTATACTTGGAATTCAGACAAATGAGAGTCTGAATAGTAGCTATGCTGCTTATTAATGATTTAACCTTAAAAAATAACCTATCTGAGCCTTAGGTTTCATATTGGTAAAATGAGAGGTGTAACATAAAGATTTCTTGTACTGGTGGCATTGGATAGTATGCTTAAGTAACTAGGTGTGTTAGTTGCTCAATATTTTTTGGTTTCATTATTTTCCATTCCACAGACTAACAACAACCTCTACTGATTTTTTCCCTTGAGGTAGGGAGTCTCAGCAGTATATAAAGCCATGATTAATGGACATGATGCCTATAATTCTGTGATCATTAGTCCCTGAGGTAACTACCCTAGAACTACCAGGAAGGTACAGGAACATTCTTCACAAAACAACAATCAGAGGAAATGCTCTTATGATATCAAAATATATAGGGAAGATCTTTTTGCATTCCAGAAGACTTTTTCTGTGGATACCTTTACAATACATGTATCAAGATGTTCAAGACATTGATTCAGTAAAATCTGTACTTTGAATCTATCTTCTGGAAATAATACTAAATGAAGGCAAAGATAAATGCATATATTTGTTAATTTGAGCAAAAAATACAACATACTTTAAATGATTTTAATTTAGGGAAGTTTCCATGTTATAGAATTTTATTTATTTGTTCAAAATCATGCCTACTAAACAAAATTAATTCACCTCAAAATTTTATAGCAAATTATTATGCACAGAAAGTAGGGTCACATTTACTCTTTAAATTTACCAAACTAAATGAACAAAAAGGAAATCTCTCAAAAATATGACTGCAGTAGTTCCTCCAAGTTTAAGAATTTGAAAAGATGAAGTATAACAAAAGTTTAATCAGAAAATTGCTTAAATCTAATACTCCATATATATAACAGGCTGAGTAAGTTTATATACATATGAAAATAATGTATATTTCAAAATACATTTTCATATATAGTGCATTATAAACTATATATATATATATATATATATATATGCATATATATGTGCATTCTTAGTCCATTCATGTTGCCATAGTAAATACCTGAGTCTGGAAAATTTATAAAGAATGGAAATTTGTTTTGTTACAGTTCTAGAGACTGAGAAGTGCAGAGGAAAGTGCCAGCAGATTCAGTGTCTGGTGAGACTGCTTTCCAGTTTCAAACTGGCAACATGCCATCACCTCTGCACCACCCTGAGAACCTCAGTGAGCCATGTGGGAGGAAAGAAACATTGCTAATACCCTCTCTGCTATCCTGGGAACCTCAGTGTGGAGGAACTGAGGTACCTGACACATTTCCCTACACCTTGAAATGGGCAGCCAGAGCAGGAAGTGCCTGAGACTTAACAATATTATAAAGCTCTTGGGCAATAACCCCAACATTGTCTTACACCAAAAGATTGGGACTGAGCCAAACAGAACCAACATTCCTCTTTCTATTAACTGGGATATAGGATTTTGTGATAGGCACAAACCAAGAATCTCCTAAACACAGAGGATATCCCTGAAGAACAGACTTTTCCTAGAGACCTTGATACTAGTGATTTTGCTACGTACCACCAAAATTCACAAGGATCATCACAGTAAACAAATTTTTTTTGAAATAGAAAATGTCAAGACAAAGGAGCAAAATAAAATCTCAGACCTCCAGGCCACCCAGAACAAGTCCAGGAAAGATATAAATAGAATAAATTGGAAGTCACATACCTGAAATTTCTGAAATGATAGCAACTGAAGTAATGAAACAACTCCGTGAAGCTGTAGAGGATATCAGATCAGAAATAATCTCTCAGGTAAAAAAAGAAATGACAACCATTTTGAAAGAATTGCTAAGCGTATCTGTAAAAAACATAGAAGAACATAGGAAAATGATGGAAATATTAAATGAACAATATAGGAAAGATTTAGAATGAATGAAACAGATTCAAAAAGATATCCAGGGAATTAAAAATTCCATTGAAAGTTTGTAAAATGGTTTAAGCGAAACTGAAGACAGACTTTCAGATATTAAATAGAGATTGAAATTAGTGATGATAAAAGGAAAGATCTCTTAAAAATAACAAGAAAGCAGAAAGTAACAACTGAATAGCTGCAAGATGATGTGAAGATAAACAAAAATGTCAACAAAATAGCAGGAATCAACACAAATGGCATAAAAACTATTTGCAAGAGTAGTAGCAGAAAACTTCCCATCCATGGGAAAAGAGTCTCGCATACAGATAAGTAAGGCATATAGAAATCCAATTAGCCAAAACCAAAATAAATCTACACTGAGATATATAATAATCAAGATCCCAGAAATTCAGCACAAGAACAGAATATTAAAAGCTGTTAGAGAAAAGAAATAGATCACCTACAACAGAAAGCCTTTCAGAATCATGGTGAACTTCTCAACACAAACCATCAAGTCAAGAAGACCATGGAGTGAAGTATTTCAAATTCTGAAATAAACCAACTTCCAACCAATATTAATATAGCCTAAAAAACTATCCTTGAAAATTAATGGAGAAGAGAATGGGCCCAACCAGGCCCCAACTTGCTGGGCCCGAGTGGTGCCAGCTCACATCAAGAGAGAACTGATCTGCCTTCTGGGGCTGGGTGCTGCACGACCCCAGAGGAGAACCAGAATGGGCCCAACCGGGCCCCAATTCACTGGGCCTGCGTGGCACTGGCGCACAGGCTTGGAATCAAGGACACCATCTGTATTCCCCTGCCTCTGGTAAGCAAGCTGCTGGCTCTGAGGTCTGGCTAAATTGATGGCAACTAAGGTACATAAAGCAACTAAATGCTAGTGTTTTTTCATAGATTTTGCAGGCCTCTGACCGGCACCCTGAATGTCTCTTTGCATGATGGCAGTAGGCAATGTTGCAAATACGGGGGACACTCTTCTGTCTTGTCTTCGAGGACCAATATGGTTCTGATCATTTTGCTTTACTCTGATCGTTATTATTTTTCTCTTTTTTTTCCTTTATTTTATTTTCTGTTTTTATTGATTTTGTTTTGTTTTATTTTTGGTTCAATTCTACTACACCTGTTGAAATGGTTAGCTAATCTGAAGATAGCAAGGTATGTTATAGTAGCTATTGTACTCACATTATCAATCTTCGAAGTTCTGTGCCAGTCCTACTGCTTTGTTTTGATTGACTTTCTTCTGTTATGTTCTGTTGTATTTTACCATCTTTAAAATAAAAAAAGAAAAGAAAATTAATGAAGAAATAAGAAAAACCAATATTAAAGAACAACTGAAGAAATTTGTGACCACTAAACCAATCCTACAAAGGATACTCAAAGATATTCTAGAAAGAGATAAAAATGACCACAATTCCCAGAACAAAAACAGAAAGAACCCACCAACCAGTGCAAGCAATTAAACAGAGGGTAAAGTAGGGAACCAACAGCAGGATGATAACATGACAAAGATAAGCCAATACACATCAGGGACAAACACTAATATAAATGGCCTAAATTCACCATCAAAAGAAACAGACTGGCAGAGTGGATCAACAAACAAAATCCAACAATATGCTGTATACAAGAAGTACATTTAACTCAAAAGGAAATTAATAGAAAGTCAAAAGATGGAAAACAACACTTCATGTGACAGGAACCCAGAAAAAAGCAGAGGTAACTAATATGTTTGCAGACAATATGAACAAACTAAGAATGATCAAAAGAGATAAGGAAGTCACCATATACTTGCTAGGGGAAAAATTCAAGAGAAAGTGATAACAGTCATAAATATGCATCAAATACAGGAGCTCCCAAGTATATAACACAAATATTAATAGACATGGAAAATCAAATAGCCAATAACACAATTGTAATAGAGGACATTAACATCTCATTGCCACAAAGAGATAGATCAACTGGCCAAAAAAGCAACAAATAAATAACAGAACTGAATGAAACTTGTGAACAAATGAACTTGCTAGATGTTTACAGAGTGTTCCACCCAACAACATTAGAATATACATTCTTCTCAGTGAAGCATGGGATATTATCTAAAATAGACCATATACTATCCTGTAGAATATGACTAAGAAAGTGCAAAGTGATTGAAGTTAACCCAATCATATTATCTGACCACGGGGAAATAAAATTGGAAATTAATGACAAAAGAAACTGCAAAAACTCCATATACACATGGAAATCAAATAATGCCCTCCTGAACAGCCAGTGAGTCACAGATGAAATTAAAGAAGAAATTAAACAATATCTACAATCAATAGAAAATGCAAATACAACTCACACTGCAACCTGTGGGATGCAATGGAAGCAGTCCTCAGAGAAAAATGTATATCAGTGAATTTTCACATCATGAAATTGGAAAGAGAAAAAACAAATAAGCTAACACTGTACCTTGAACTACTAGAAAAAGAAGAGGAAGTTAAGCTCAAAGTCCAAAAAAGGGAGGAAATTATAAAGATCAGAGAAGAAACTAACACATTTGAGATCAAGAAAATAATACAAAGAATTAACAAATTGAAGAGTTGGTTCTTTGACAGAATAAAAAAATTGATTAACTCCTATAAACCTTATCAAAAAGAGAAAAGAAAAAACTCAAGTTCATGCAATAATGAATAAGAAGGGTAAAGTAACTACAGAGCCTATAGTAATTCAGATCATCAATACCTACTTCTGAAATCTTGACTCTCATTAGATGGAAAACATGGAAAAACTGACAGATTCCTAGAAATGTATGAATTACCAATGCTGTATCAAGAAGATATAAAAAATTTGAATAACCCAATTAATAACCCAGTTAATGAAACTGAAAATGTAATTTAAAACTTACTAAAAAAGAAAAGCCCAGGTCCTGATGTATTCATAGCTGAATTCAATAAAAAAATTTAGACAATATTTAACATCAATATTCATCAAACTTTTCATTGAAATAGAGGGGAAAGCAATTCTCCCTAACTCATTCCTGGAGGCAAGTACTTCCCTGATTCCAAAACCAGAGAGAGAGAACCAAAAAAGAAAACTACACGACAACCACCCTGATGACAAAAATCATCAAAAAAACCCTAGCAAACAGAATGCAGCAAATCATCAAGAACCAAGTGTATACCATGACCAAGTGGAATTCAACGCAGGAATGCAGGGATGGTTCACAACATGCAACTCAATAAATGTAATATACTATATCGACAGAGCCAAAGACCAAAATCACATGATCATCTCAATAGTTGCAAAATTTTTTGATAAAGCCCATTCATGATAAAAATCCTAAAAGAAAATCGGAATAGATGGTATTTACCTTAAAATGTTAAAACTATCTATGACAAAACAACAGTCAGTATCATAATAACTGGACAAAAACTGAAAACTTCACTCTAAAATCAGGAACAAGTTAAGGGTGTCCATTATTACCACTCCTATTCAATATAGTTCTGAAAATGTTAGCCAAAGCAGTTAGACAAAGAGAGAAAAATAAGTGATAAGGATAGGAAAGGAAGAAGTGAATAATCATTATTCACAAATGACATGACACTCTACATAGAAAATCCCAAAAACTTCACCAAAAGATTTCTAGATTTAATAGTCAAACTTAGTAGCATAGCTGTAAACAAAGTCAACACTCAAATATCAAGAGCATTCCTGTACACAAATAATGAACTCACTGAAATAGAAATTAGGGAAACCACACCCCTCACAATAACATGCCCAAAAAGTCATACGTTGGAATCAGTCTAACAAAGGAAGTAAAGTATCTATACATTGAAAATTACAGTATTCTGAAAAAAAGAAATTGAAGAGAATCTCAGAAAATCAAAAAACAGAAAAACCAACATAGTGAAAATGGCCATACTCCCAAACCTGTTATACAGATTTAATGCAATTCCAATCAAAATATCATTAGCATGCCTCATGGATCTAGACAAAACATTACTAAAATCCATTTGGAACCAGAAGAAACCTAGAGTAACAAAGGCAATTTTGGGCAACAAAGGTAAGGTAGGAGGCATCAAAATCACTGACCTGAAACTATAATATAAAGCTACTGGGATAAAATCAGCCTTTTTTCCCCATCTGTTTTTGCTTCTGTAACAGAATATCAGAGGTCAAGGGATTTACAATGGTGTACTACTTAGCTATAAAAAGGATAAATCTGAGACTTTTACAGATAAATGGATGTAATTTGTACTCCTAAGTGAAATAAATCAGACTTGTGTATGTAAACATCACATTGTCTCCCTAGTGTAATAAGCTGAAAGAGTAAATAAGATTCAAAAGATACAATAGATATTGTGAAAAGGAAAGAAACTGCTCAAAAGAAAAGAACAACTGGAATGGAAAAAAGAGAAAAGAAGGAAGGGAAATTGTATATACACACAAGATAGCTAAGATCATTGTACTGTTCATTCTATTAGTTCATTGAAAGGAACAGTTAGGGCTTATATTGTTTGATTCATTTTGCATGCCTAAACTGGGCATGGTGGTGCACACCTGTAATCTCAACACTTGGGAGGCTCAGGCAGGAGGATCATTGTGAGTTGGAGACCAGCCTGGGCTACAAAGTGAGTTCAAGGCCAGCCTGAACTGCATAGTGAGACCCTGTCTCAAAAAATAGGATTGGGGATTTAGCTCTGTTGCTTAAGCACCTGCCTGGCAGGTGTGAGGTTGTAAATTCAATTTCTGGTACTAAAAAAAAATTACATGCCTGTATCTGGTAAGCTGAGCAACCCTTTTGAAGGGTTGCTTCAAACAATGTGCAATATAATAACCATTGTTAATTTCTTATCATCTTTTTTTGAAATTTTGTACCATTTTTATTTCTTTTTTTATTTTCTAAAACAAAACAAAACAAACAAACAAAAAAAGATGGCACCAGGCTCTGCTGCATCCTTCATGGCCTAATGGTGAAAACTACATACTCATGTTTGAAAGTCAGAGAACAAAAAGCACAAGATGCTCCTTCCAATCTCTCATAGCAAACTCTCAAAAGATCCCCCTTAGGATATAAATTCCAATACGTGGATTGTAGAGAACCATGTTCATTTAAGCCATAGAAATATGCAATTGAAAATGCAAATCAGTTTTACTATTAATGTATCTTCGTTCATTGAAAATGAAAGAATATGCTAATATTTATTGGAGAAATTTTAATGCCCATATCTTGTTCTCTTGTTATCTATTTTAAATAAAACAACATGCAATGGATTAATTATTGTTATTCTTCTGTTATTTTGCTATGAAATTTTGTTTTACCTTTTTTTCACAAAAAATAAAACAAAAAAGAACAAGAAAAATGAACAAAAACTTCTGGAAATTAAAAAAAGTAATATGCAATTGAGCAAAAGATTGTTTACATTTTTTATGGATGTCCATGATATATGTTTTTCCAATATGGTTGATGGGAAGAAGTAATTTAATATAACACTTAGCATAAGTATAAGTGGCCATAGTAAAAAAGTGCAAGTAGATCCAAAATTATAAAGGTTATTAGTACAAGTATTTAATAGATAAACACAGAGTAATAAGTGTTGGGAGCCACTGAAGCTGGAAATTGACTTAGGGCGTGACCCAAATATGACCATTCCAAGAACAAAGAGCGCTTGGGGAAAGCCACATGAAGAAGTTGCTTCAGACTAGAAAACACCTAACCCCAAGACAATCTGAGCAATGGGTTGCTAGGACAACATGGTGTCATGTGACATTAGGTTGCTAAGAGGTATAAATAAATGCTCTTGCTGTGAGGGACCAGCACCTTTTCTCCCATCAGGAGGATAAGGGTTCCACGTGATCCCAGCTTTGTCTCTTCTTTATTTTTCTCATCCTCTCACAGTCCTTCACCCCAAGAACCTCAGGAGCCACGTGAGTCATGGCAAGTAAGTATGGTGATGCAATGAAAGAAACATAATAGCAAAACCTTGCACTCCATATCGATATGTGCATTTACATGTATTAGAACTACTGCTGGATCTCTCAATTTAAACATGTCTAGCATAATGAAAAGATACTGCTTTACTTTGAAGAACTCCTCAAATGTCAGTTGTAAAAATTTACCATTTCAATAGTACTGGAGGAATCAGGGCACTTGAGAGGTATTTAAGTCATTAGCACTCAGTTCTCATCATGGACTTGAACAGTTATCAAAGGAGTGGTTTGACTACCACAAGAGTGGGTTTATTACAGAAGGAACATCAACTCTTTTGGGTTGCTTTTGGTCTTGCAGTACTTGCATGGGCTTACATTCATTTTCATCTTCTCTTGACATGTGCCTTTATTCTGCACTGGTATGATTTGCATAAAGCATGGACCAGATGTAAGCATCTTGATATGGGCTTCCCTGTCTTCAGTGCTAAGAAATAAATAACTTTTTTTGTAAATCCCTTGACCTCTGATATTCTGTTACAGAAACAAAGAACAGATGGAAAAAAAAAAGCATTCTTTGTCAGTTACTCTAATTACAGAAATTAAACCTCAGATAGAAAATGCAAAAGAGACTCACAGATGCTTTAGAAAGACCCAAGACTTAATTTTAAAGGACATTGGCTAAAAAGAGTCACCCAAATCATTCTTTTTGAATCATAAAATATAAAATTAGGAATGATTTTTCATTTTCTTTAGAAGGACAAAGACAAAATTACGCCTGAGAACTAACTTAAGACTATTTGATAAAACCTGCATATTTTATTAGTATAAGTTTGCAGAGTTGTTCACACAGTTTTATATGGGTCCACATAAGGGTTGCAAAATATCTTTGGGAATCCTGTAACTTGTCTTGGGATTCTTTTAAAGGTTTAGTTTAGCCCTTCTTCAAAAACAACATCTGAGTGATCTTCCATATAAAATTAGCAGTTAAGCCTATGCATTTTCATTAGTATTTCTCAGAGAGAGCACACACTTTCTGTTTTAGACAGATGTTGCAAACAACCGATCACCTAAATTATTGAAGGATTTGGTCGGAGTCTGGTTCTAAATTTTAGTAAGACTCAATCTACTATCATTTTGAGTTTAATTAGTGACTGTATATCCTATGTTCTTCTTATCCCTTAGAAATGGTAGGGAATCCAGCTTTGCCCATGACAAATTCCAAGCCCAGACTTTTAGCTTCTTGCTCTATAAAGATTTCATGTCTGGCAAAATTTGTGAGTGAGAGAATAGTGGTGTGCTTGAGGGATGTCTTCTTTCAGAATAGGTCTTTCCTAATAGCAAGAATCTCTCAGTATTTTGCCCAGATATTTTGTTGTATTCAGATTACTTTTCAAGCCTTCCGTATCATCCCAGAATATAGTCAATGTACTATGAGGAAAGTTGACCAAGTACTTCAAGTAAAGAGTTCCAATTTTAGATGTGTAATCAAATTCTTTACAGGCTAAATGAACTCTGATTTGTCTCCTCCCAGCTGCTTGGCCTGGGAAAGACAGAGAATCGGCATTTAGAATGCCCTGAAAGTTATGCAAGAAGAAGTTGGTAAGCTGGAACTCAGTGAGCTCCTTGCCTTACTTGGTTTTTAAAAAAAAATTCCTGTAGATTACACAGCATTTTGTTATCTCATATACATACTTTTAATTTTTTAAATTTAACCAACATTTTCTAGTTGTATGAAGAAAGTGTCACTTTGCTACAAATTAACATAGCCTACCTGAAAACAGGTGTCTTCATATACTTTTTGAAATGTGAATATTTAAAGTGGGAAATAATATAACAGGTGCAGGATAAAAGTTGGAGAATGTATTATTATCCATAATAGGGATATAGGATTGAATTCCAATAATCTTCCCTTATTCATGGGGCATATATTCTAAGATGCTCAGTGGATACCTGAAACCTTAAATAGTACTGAACTCCATACAGTATATACTGCACTTCTCCTATATCTTGCAGTGTAGCCACACCAGAGCTAATCTATTCATCCATATCTTATTATCTGGTACCCCCTTTGAAACACTACTCTTGTGTCTTGGTTACTTTTCACTCGCTGCAAGACAGAATACCTGACACCCAAAATTAGGGAAGGAAAGGTTTATTTCTTACAGTTTTGGAGGATTGCAGTCCATACTCAGTTGGCTCCAAGGCAGTGTGGCATGACAGGGCAGCCATTCATGGCCACCTCAACAACAAGGCATGAAACCTGCAAGAAAGAAAGGACATGCCTTCCCCTCACCCTTACACTGTATGTGGGCTCCACCACTGGGTGGGTGCAGCACTCATATCCCCAATTCCAGCACTAGACAACAAGCCAATCACAAATGCCAGACTCAGCCCCATCCATGATTACATGAGGCTTTGGGGGGACACAGGACCTTACCCGTCACATTCCACCTTTGAACCCCCAAGGACCCATGTATATCCTTTATACAAAAGACATTTAGTCCATTTCCAAGAGTTGTCACATTCCTAACAGCTTCAGCATTGCTGAAAAGTCCAAGTCCCAAATCTCCTCCAAGATCTATGGCAAACTTTTAACCCCCTGCACAAATGAAAGCAATTTAAACACTTCCAAATGCAAAGGCACAAGATAAACATTAGCATTCCAAAAGTTACAGACAGGGGAATACAAAGCATTGGAAACAAAGCAAGTCCAAAATCCAACAGGGCAAACATTAAGCCCTGGAGTTCTATGCTCAGCATATGAAGTGATCTGGTTGCAAGTTCCAAAAGGCTTGAGTGATTCCACTCCTGTAGCACTTGCAGGGGTTAATTTTTTTTATAACTTCTCTCTTAAGCTCATTCTGTTTGATTCTTGCAGTTTTTCTTGGACAATCCACATTCCTGGCTTTTTAAAACATCTGGACTTTCCATTGTACTCCTGGCTTCACCACTGCATCTTCACATATTGCCCTCTGAAACCAAGGTGGAAGGTGTCTTACCCTTAGAATTTGTCCATTTTCTTGCACTTAAAACCAGCACCACATGGATGCTGCTAAGGATCTCTGAGCTCTCTGAACCTGATTGTGAGGAACAGCTTCTTTATGCTGCTGCCATTCTGGAATTTGGTGTGGCTGCCGCCATTACAGAATCTCCAGTGGCCTCGTTGCCACTCTGGAATATGGTACTCTGTGGCTTTTTCCTCCAAGCAAACTCTTTCACCTTTGCTGACTTTGCTGGCTTGAGGTTGCAAAAGGTGGAGACCTGCTGCTACCTGACATGGCCTCAGGCCATCTTTTTTATTCCTTTATTCTTTCTCAGTAATTGAGGTCTCTGGTCTATCTTTATAGCCCACAGCTTTCTGGTCAAACTCACAATATTTTGAATCACACACTGGAGTCTTTGCTCTTGACTTGCAACATTAATCTGGCTAAAAGCCCCCAACAATAGCCAGGTCACTGCTTCAACGTTCAGCTGCCTTGAAATTTCCTTTGCCAGATTATTCAGTCCATTGCCCTTAACCTCAGTCTCTGGCAAAGACTCTGGGCACAAGCAGAATGCAGACAAACTTCATGCTAAGCCATAACACACGTTGTGAGGAGTCCAACAACCAGTGTGGTCCTTCTACCCAGCACAAACCTCCCGAGCTTTGTCTTTAACAGCAGGCTTTCTATCAGCCTTCTGGTCTTCTGAGATCTGACCAGAGTCTCCCCTACAGAACAGCCTAAGCTGTTCCAGCTGTATGTATTCAGGTGACATCTCTGAACCTTTCCAAACTCTTCCCACAAGCCATTCCTAAAGGCTCTTGAACAGCATGGTCAGGAATAGTCACAGCAATGACCCCACTTCTGGTACCAAATTTTGTCTTGGTTACTTTTCACTTGCTGCTAAGACAGAATACCTGATACCCAAAGTTAGGGAAGGAAAGCTTTATTTCTTATAGTTGTCAGGGGTTTCAGTCCATACTCATTTGGCTCTAAGGCAGCATGCCATGGCATGGCAGCCATTCATGGCAGCTGCAACAGCAAGGTGCAAACCCAAAGAGAGAAAGGACATGTCTTCCCCTTGCCCTTACACTATGCAGGCTCCATCCCTGGGTGGTGCAACACTCACATTGCCAATCCCAGCACTAGACAACAAGCCCAGAACGAACACCAGACTCAGCCCTGTCCATGATTATACGAGGCTATGGGGGTACACAGGACCTTGCCCACAACATCTTGATTTGGGAATCATTATTCAGCAAAATAAAGGGTACTTAAAACAAGCACTGGGGCATTGGACTTAGTTGATCTGAAAACCAGAGAGCTACTTCATTAACTAGTCAGGTAGCATACACAGAACAAATGCACTGTTTTCAGAACTAGTTTATATTGTGAATGAGAAAAAGGAAAATGGTATGAACTATCATAGTACTCAAAATAGCAACCAATATAAAGTTTATGAATTGTTTATTTTGGGAACTTTTCCATTGAATATTTTTGGGTCACAGTTTACTGTGGGTAACTGAAAGGCTTTCCAGGTAAAACCATGAATAGGAAAGGAAGGAACCTATTCTTTGCTCAAATAAGAATACTGAAAATATCATTATTATTTTTCTTTCCAAAAGAAGTCAGTAAGTTGGAATTCTTAAAAATAATCAGACACTGAGTAGTGAGAAACTTTTCAAGTTTAAGAAAGTTAAACACTTTTTCTGAGCTCCAGATTGCTCCTTCTAAAGTTGAATGAGTTAATCTTCTGCATGTTTTCTCATAAAGAGATGGCATAGCTTATCATGGGAAAGTTCTGAAACAAAATCATTTGATGGTGATCTTTAAAACATTACACCATGATAAACAGTCAGTCATACACTATGTGGCATATTTCAGTTGATCTTGAGCTTGATAAATAGTTACAGTAAATTACAATAATTGAGTTTGCTGTTGGCTCATACATTATATAATAAATACTTCAGTGATTTTCAGGTTATTATAGTTTGAGTTTTACTTTCTGAATCTTCATCATACTACTTTGAAGACTTATTATTATGGAATTGGTAGACTTTTTTTTCAAGAGGTAACGTTATCTCTTAAGGAATGGAAGAACAGATTTTTGATGAAAGAAATGCATTTCTCAACTAAGGATTAACTAAAAAAGAAAAAAAATGTATTTCAGATGAGTAAGTTGCAGATAGAGTGACAAGGTTTGAGGGAAGCACATGTCATGCATATAGCAAGAACACCCGATCATCATGCACATGAAACAAAGGATAAGGAAAAATCATTTTAATACCAATATTTATTAGCATTTGTTGTGCTTTCAAAACAGTATCCTCAGTGGCTTCCTGGCAAGCATGAAGTCCTGAGTTCAATACCTGGTATAAAAAAAGAAAGAAAAGAAAAGAAAAGAAAAGAAAACAGTATCTTAGCATTTACTGCCATTGCAAGATAAAACTTTTTAATTTATCTTATATAAGTTGATCTGAGTTTTTCTGTGTTATTTTAAACTCATTTTTACAGAATATAGCAAGATTATGACCTAAACACAGGTAGACAAAACAATGAACCTTTTCATGCTTTGTCTTTAAAAAAATCAAAGCTATGCATTTTACATGGACATAAAAATTGCATGTCAAACTTTCTATAGTTATTATATGCTAATGGAACCAAATAAAAGATTGGGTATTTTAAAATCCTAAACTCTAGTACATTAACTCAATTTTATAATAAATTTAGTTTGTGTTTCCCTTATATTCAAATATAATCTTCCTGTAGTTACAATTGAAATTAACATGGAACCTTATACCATCTATTTTTCCATTAATTTAATGCCTCTTGAATTTTTCTCATCTACTTACATAGTATTCATTCTGAAATTTATTTTAGAATTCATGAAATAATCATTCAGAAATGGTGCTTTAATTTAGCTGGCCTCCTCCTCTTCTTATACCTAGAGTTATTGTTCATTTTATCAAAATAATGTAAACATAAATATGTTCATGACAAATAAAGCATAAGCTAGAATATTAAAAAAGTAATAATGGTACAAAGAGAATAATTACCTATATGGTACTTGATAAATTATTTTTAAATTCCATGCAAAATTGAGGAAAGTTATTTGCAATTTTGCCAGAAATGGTTGCTAATATCTCTTTCAGTTAGAGCTATGTTCTAATAAATGGCTTGGAGGGTTAAATATCAGTAGGACTCATTTTGTTTTTCAAGATTTTTGTGGATGTAGATTTTAGAAGAGCTTGACTGAAGGGTCTGGTTGAATTTCCTTACACAGTCGAATTTAGATTGTGGATGGAGGTGAACCTGACCTCTTTTTCTTTTTCTTCCTAAGCATCTCCATAATTTGGTGTCTCTCACAACATGGTGGCTTCAAGGTAGTGAGACCACTTATAAAGCAGCTGCAGGCTTCAAAGTGGAGCATGCCAGAAAGTAATGAATAGATTAAAAAATGAAACAGGATCATTTGTGCACAGCCAGTGGTTACAAATGAGTCCCAAACCTACTCAAACAAAGAGGTAAATTCCATATCTTGATGAGAAATTTGCAGCGACCCGCAAGACACATGATAAGCAATACTTTTTAAAGTTTTGCCTATAATGGTCACTATGTTAAACCTGACAAGATATATGAAAGACAAGATATGTTCAAATGCCAACACACATTGGCTCTTAAGTAGCTTGGTTGGTAAATGACCTATATTAGCTTTAATTGTGTCCTAATTACATGGCCACTCCTGTTATTGTAGGTGTTTGGAAAGGACACAATTCAGAATATTGCTAAGCATCAGTCTGATACAGTGTGATAGATTTTAAAGATTTTATTATGACATGTGAGATTTAAGTTTCCTCTACACTAAGTTAAAATACTTTTTGCACTAACTGCTAATTTAATTTTTTCCATTGTACACTTGAGATTTATATATTTAGTTATTAAAACCTGAATGTTCTCTATTGGTATATGTGTGTGTGTGTTGTTTGTGTATATATGTTGTATATGTTTGCTATAAGATATGTTATATATTATATTCCTTCTATCAAAATGCATTTATGATTCACCGTTGCAATTATACATTTTTCAATATAATTATGAGTGTTTTAGTTTATATACAGTGATCATAATTTAGTTTATTATTCAGTAAATATTCATTGTCTTCTTTCAGTACGGGCACAGTTTGTTACTGGTGTCCATTAATTTCAAGCTTAGGAAAATAATTTGCATTGACAACAGGACATGATTCTAGTACAAGCTGTAAATGTGCACACACAGTTTCATACAGTGTTGGCTGTTCCAGGGATGGATCATAGGAGAGTGTCACAGAAATCACTCCCCTTCAACTTGGCCTATAAATAAGGACACAGAGAAGAAATCAAATCCTTCGACAGTTTGAGTATTACTGCCCAGATGAATCCATTCCAAGAAGCCAAACAATTATTGGTCATAGATACATAAAATTAAAATAAATGTTGTCTGTTCAGGCAACTGAATATGTATGGTTTGTTTTGCAGCACTATTATTTTAATAGCAATTAATATAATAACCAAACCTGTGTATCATTTTTATTATCTACATATGCCATTTCCCTCCTATTAACACAATTGACTCAACTGATTAATTTAAATAGACATCAGCGATGTACAACATAGGGTCCTATGTAGGGAAAACAAGATGACATGGAAACTGTTGCCACTTTTTATATTTACTAAATTAGGGATGAAGATGTGCCATCTTCCCATTAAAAATCTACGTAGATGTGCCAGCTGGCACAGGGCTGTGATTTAAGGGACTAGAAATGAATGAGGCAGAAGTAAATGGCCACCATCTGGGTAAAGCTCAAGTGAGCTTGTTTGGCCAAGGCTCCAGGGTCAAGTAAATGAAACGGACTTTAATTTCAAGATGCAGCTGTGAGGGAATAATTCTCCCTCCCATAGGCCATGGTGCAGGTGTGGGAAGTCAGCAATATGTTTTCAAATGGGTTGGGATGCAGTTGTGTCTTGGAGGCACATGTGGTTGTCATGTCTGAAGAACCACGTATAATAGCCCCTGGGCAAGTGTCGAGAAAGGGAAGGTATTGTTAGAACTTGTCTGAGCCAAAAGAGACAGCATGGGGGGTTACACTACAAAAGGTATCTTTCTGCAGGGCTTATTAAAACATGCTGAGTCCCTTTTCTCTGCAACTTGGATTACTAAGAATGATACTTCATTGAAGTGCTTGAATTGCTACAATTTTGTTGCTGAGTATTTAAAATGGTGAAGACAACATAGCTTAGCATTAGGATCTTGGTGATTAATGTTTCCACCTTGGGTAGTGGGAGCTACATACATTGTGAAGCAGCTCATCTACTAGCATACGTTGAATATTTTTAAGAGGAAGCCGGACTTGGAGTTTAAGTGAAAAATTAAGAAGGAAATATAAGGTGTAGGACTACCTTGTACCAGGTCTCATTCATATTTGGAACATTTGATTTGAGGACTTCTGATTTTCTCTTATTGTGTAGTCTGGTCAACTTAGTGATCTGGAGATCTGCAATTAGATTGCTCACAATAGCCGTTAATGGCCTCAAAAAAAATATTTGTGTTCCCTAAAATGTCCAGGGCTTGAAGGACTTGGCCAGTGGATAATGATTAATATGATCTATACATACTAGATAATAGTAACAAAATTCATTACACCTAAACTATGCTAAATATTGACAGTATAGGAAAAAATAATAAACACTTGCTGAGAAATAATTCATTTCCTTTGCCTAAGGCATGAGATGTTTTCTGGCTAGGGCAAGTAGAATGCAGATGACTGAGCCAGACTAACCAAACTCAAATCCTTGAGTAGAAAGCTTAGAGAATTGCAGGTGAGTTCGAAAGCTTAGCAGAAGCAAGGGCAGAGCATAGTCAGATAATTTACATCGAGGGTATTACAAGTCTTTCTTCAGGAGCTCCAGAGATGCCTTGTGCAACTTCGATACTCCTCTCTGGGCACTGCCTGCTTCCTGCTAAGCACTTTTATACTGGATTAGAATACTGTTAGGAGTTATGCCTTTATCACTGCACTACTAGCAGGCAGGATTACTGTGTCATTCTTTGCCTTCTCGACGATTAGCACAGGGTCCGGCTATGTAGGGTGTTCTCAGTAAAAGTTTTGTGGATATGAAGGAAATGAAACACTGGTACTCAGTGAAGTGAAATGGGACCTCTGTAAGCTGTTATATATTTTTTTAGAGGTGTGGCAGCCAATGAGAACATAGTGAAGGAGAGTAAAGTCCACAGTTGTTATTGGTACACATGTAAATTGGCTTAATCTATTCTTGGAAAAAAAGGCAATGTTTATTAAGACACAGGAAAATGCGCATATCCATTAGGCTGGTAACATGCTTCTTGGAGCTTGTCCTCAGGGTGTCATCCAAAGAAGAAATTATGGATGCAAAGAGGTATCCACTGAATGAATTTTCTGAACTATGAAAAGTAAGAATTAAACTATTTTTATGAAATAGGCCATGAAGCACTGAAAATAAATTTTAAGAATGCACAAAATATGAATAATGGTTGCATTGCAATGCTAAATAAAAAACGTAAGTCAAATCCTATGCGTGCAATATTTCCAGTTATACAAAATTATAAAATAAATATGAAATGATTGATGGCAATATATTACAGAAAACCATTGAGTGATAGCATATATTACTGGGAAACTTTTTACTATAGGTTTTCCAAGTTATAGTCTAACATTTTTCTATGATAATTGAACATAAAATGTTTTTAAAAGTTATTGCATATTTCCACATAGTAAAAAGCATTTCACCAAGTCTGTAGCACTTCTGCTCTGAAAGTTTAAAAAGAAGGGATATAGAAGTATCATATTCTTACAATGTATTATTTAATGATCCTGCATTAGATTTCTGCATCAGTGTAGATTAGAGAAGAGACGCATGGACTTTCCACATACTGAGAAAGTTATATGAAATCACTAAAGAGATGCCAAATAAATTGGAACTAAAAGTACAAAGTTTTGTTGTTGTTCCAGGCAGAATCAAAGCCAAGGGACTAAAGGCTATGTCAGAGGAACTAATATTTGGAGGTAAAATACAACAATAAATTCAAGCACAGGGGGAGGATCTTAAGGTAAATGCAGATAGGCCTACATTTTAGGATATGGAGTCGATTTTAGAAATCAAAATGAAGTGGGGTGCATTGATGGAGGAATAAGTAAAATAATTTTAAATACTAAAAGAGAATGAAAAAGATGGAACAGTTTATCTATGAAGAGTTCTTTCTATGCTTTCAACACATACTTTGTACCTACCTCACTTAAATTTACAAATTATTTAATTTTACCAAACACACTAGTGCCCATCTTTTCTTTTAAAATACAAATATTTATTTTTCATGTATTAAATTCAATCCTAGATATGGTGGCAAACTGATCTTTTTAATAGAATGTATACTTCCAATGCACTTTATTTTCTTTGATAAATGTCTTTTGGATTTAACTCATAGAGGTTCATCTTTTAATAATTCATCAATAGTCATCAGTTAATATCAATAGTGTATGAAACATTATGGATTCAAGGATAAGTGGTCTTACCCTTGCGACATTAAATCAAGGCTTACCGTATTTCCTAAGCATCTTCCAATGACACAAAGGAAGAATTTGTAATCCTCACTTTCCATATAAAAAAACTCAGTTTCGAATGGATCAGTTAGCTTAAGTAGTATCGCATATGTGTATACGCGGTTTTGGCTTCAGATTCAGCTCCTCTCCACCTCAAAGTCTAATGAATTTCTGGTGGTACACACTTTTAATAGTACTATTATTCCCTCTATATAGATTTCTCAGGGCATCTGTTTTGACAATCGGAAGAGTGTATTAATGGTATTGGTTTAGAGACACATGATTCATTAAATAAAATATTATTGGGCGTGTGACAAGTTCCAAAATTTGGAGAGAAAGAGATAAATAAGAAAATGAAATTCTGTGCTTGTGAACTTCTTGGTCTAGTGTAGAGACTGATATGTAAATCAGCGGCAGAAGTTTCTTAATGAGTGTAATTGAAGAAATATTCTAGTAAGATTTTATATGACTGTTTAAAATGGACATAAGCAACCTATGTGAGACAGTCATGATTTCCACTTGAAAGACATAGAGAAAACACTTTAAGAAGGAAGAAGCACATTATCAGGTACTCATACACTTTGCAAAATCAATTAACATTGCTGATATATGACTTTAATCAGGGGCATACACACTCTCTCTTTGCCCACATTAGTCCAATGAAAAGGGGAAAGTGTCATATTTTGTTAAGAAAATATGCTCCATTTACTGAGTGAGATTAGCTCATACAAGCCTACAATTTGTCACCTACATCCATTTTAGGAATGACTGGCAATTATTCTGTTGGGAAAAGCTTGGATGAAGAATTGGTTTTGGGATACTGGTTTCTGCCCCTCACAATCAGACATCCTTTTTCAAATCCTGGTTGCCATAACAACCAGATAGAACTTTTGGTCCCCAACACAACAGACTCCTTTATAGTGATGATTATTATTAGTCAGTTTGCACTC
>RJWM01007480.1:0-77852 GCA_004363535.1 Dasyprocta punctata | reverse complement strand
CATTGCTAGTTTTACCTGAACCATCACAATAGGTTGATTGTCTATTGCCTGAGACTCCTTAGTTCTTGCCTGACACTCTGTACAGTTCCAGGGTTTAACACAGGACAGTCATCAAGCCATTAGCGCCCTTCCTCGTGTTGCCTTAGGTCCTTCTGTGCTATGACAGTTTCTCACAGTCCTTTTGTGTTGGATGGACGACTTTGATGGTTTTGAGGAGCACTGCTCAGATGTTTTATAGAATGTCCTTCAGTTGGGTTTGTCCGGTGTCTTCCTCACGATTAGACTGCAGGTCTGGTTTGTTTGGGGGGAAGGTCAGAAAGGCAAAGTGCCGTCTGCATCACACCTTATCAAGGTCTCTGACTTCCTTCTCCTGCCAACATTGCAGATTGAACCCAAGGCCTTCACATTGAACTGCATCACATCCTCAGGCCTCCATTTTTTATTTGAGTTGGAATTTTGCTAAGCTGCTCAGGCTGGGCTGGGATTTGTTGTGACCCTCCTGGTCAGGTTTTCAGAGTGTCGGGCTACCAGGCCTGCTGAGCCTGGCTGGTTTGTGACTGTTGAAAGTGACCTGGATCCCCTGGCTTGAGGTCCAGGTAGTGACTGTTAGATCGCTCTACTTGTAGTCTACTCTCCCCTGTCCTGCATGCTGTACTCCTTGAGAGACAGTCTTCATCTGCTATCCACGCTTAAGGAGTTGGGAATTAGGCCCTATTTCCTTGAGAGCTGGGACCCCCTCCCCAGGCCACTATATCAGCAGGAAGTTGAATTCCTAATCTGGGCCATGATACACTGTGGTAGCTACAAGTGAGCATCCTGGGACCAGGCGAGCCTGGGTGTGGATTCCAACCCTGCTCCTTGCTAGCTGGAGAAGTTAAGCGCTCTGTGCCTCAGTTTCTTCATTTGTAGTATTAATCTTTATACTATAGTGAAGAGTAATGAAAGGCTCTGATCAGCAAATTGTAACTGCTGAATGAATATTGTTGTGATTATGACAGTGAACTGGAGGGGTGGAAGATGGAATTAAATTGCTTTGTTTTTGCAGAGCCAGTTTTCTAGAAGGTGGCAGGTTTCCCCGCGAGGTGAAACAGGTGGTGTCCTCCTGTCTCAGGACCAGTTTCCAAAATAGAAACAAAGGAGAAGCTACGTGGTTCACATCTATCCTGAGTGCAGGTGGTGGGTACAGTTGTCAGGAGAAGGTCCGCTGTGGGCGGTGGGGGGACTTGGAGACGTGCTCAGGCTTGCTGTGCAGCGTGTTGGCCAGCATGAGCACCAGTGTTGCTCCTGATAAGTCCAGGTGGCCACCAGAGCTGGAAGATCCGCAAGGGGCGGTCAGGGTTCTTACTCCTCTGTCAGGACTGGACTGGTGTTTCAGGCTGAGTCCTGACAGCAGTCAGGGGTGGAGGAAGAGCGTGGAGTGTGGCCCGGACTCTGTGCACGCCCTATGGGGAGGCCGCACAGGAGGAGGCAGGATCCACGGAGACTGTTGGCTGTGTGCCTGCAGCCAGGTCCTTGCTCTAATCTTGTCTGCCTCAGGTTCCCTCCGGGGAGTGGCTTCCTGGGAAGGTGAAATGTACGTAACCTGCTGCTTCTGCAAAACAGATCCACTGGCAACGCAAGGGAGCTGGGAAACGACTTCTACAATTTCAGTTTCAGAATCACATACATGTTCATGATTATCCCCCAGTGGTCTGCACACACACATGTCCACCTCCTAGGTGCCAACCTGGTATAACTGTGTGTGTGTGTGTGTGTGTGTGTGTGTGTGTGTTTCAACATAATATATTTTTGCACAGAAAGAGAATAGGGATATAAGAAGGAGGGGAAATGAGATGAGGGAGGAAGGTGAGGGTAATGTTTCTTTTTACGTTTGTTTTAGTGTGTTAGCACGATTGCATTGCAGAACGTTTGCATTGCTAATGGGAAGTAGGTCCATGTGCACACCTCATCTTAATTCCATCTCATCCCCCTTCCCTCGGTGAGGGCAACATTTCTGTGCGTAACCCAGGTCAGACAGAAGCAGCGGTGATGGAGGAGAGGGCCGCAGCTTGTGTCAGCTCTGTGTTGGTTTTTCCTGCACCCTACGACTGCAGGGACCCTGCTTTCTTTCTGCTTCTGAGCTGTGCCCCCCGCCGCACGAGTGTTAGCTCCTGCCAGCGCTGCGCCTGGGCGTTGTGTGGTGCACGGCAGGGTTGTTTGGGAGGAGAGCTTTCTCAGGCTCAGGGTGGCGCGTTGTGCCAGTTGCAGCCTCGCTCCGTTGCTCTGTTCTTTGTGCGGCTGATCATCTTCAGCCCGAGGTTCGTGGCACCGCCCTACAGTCTGCGTGGAAGCTGAAGAGTTCTTCTGAACCATGGGAATTACCAGTAATACACAAAAGTAGGAGTAGGACTAGAAGGCGTGCCTTTGTACTTGTTATCCATTCTGGCTGAAACTTTATTTTTTCTGAGTCCGTATTTTGGATAGGGTGGGCATGACCCAGAGTAAAACTGAGATTATTGCACAGAGATGGTAACACAGAGCTTGGGAAGCCGGCCAAGGAGAAGATGAAATGAATGTGCTGCCGCTCAGCCCCAGGGTTCCTGCGCAGGTATTAAGAAGGCCTCGCCCTTTGAGATGTGTTAGGGAAACGGCTTCATAGTAACACAGTATGCTGTAAAGGAGTCGTTATCCAAAGCCCCATTAATTTTTTAAGTAATTTCATTTTAAAGAGAAAAAATACCCGAAATTTCAAAACGTGGTAATTAGAGGGTGACAATGGTTAATACATTGTGTATTGTTCTTTAAATTAGTTACTCAGAGTACAAGATATCTGCATTTACTTGTCTAAACGATATTAGCAGAAACTTTTCTTTTCAGGGAACTAAGAGAAATTAGTAGTATAAGTATCTTAACACACACACACATATATAAAAGCGCCCTTAACTGTTGATGTCTGCGTCATGGTGAATGTTGGCATTGTTTTCACTGCCGTACTTCTTTTCTGAGTGGGACAGCTGTGCACATCTCCGTTGAAGTCTGTTATCAGGACGTAATTATTAATTATGCCCCTCGTGTCATTTTCAAAATTGATTTGGTTTGGGCAATAAATCATGTGGCCAGTGTCCTTCTCAGTTCCTGTGTTGTCTGACTCCCTGATGACCCTCTGTCACCTTCTGTGACACCGGCTCCGTACCAGGGGTGCTAATGCACAGGGCCCTTACACCAGGGCCACGGGGTGACCGGCCACCTCCAGACACAGACCAGAGGCATTTCGCTTCAGATTTGTCCCAAACCCACGCACGATACAAAAAACACATTTGCGCACCAAATTCAGATAACAGACCCCACCTGTGTTTACCTTCCTTTTTATAGGAAACTGTTTGTAAGGATCTAGACACCAAGTAGGCAGACTGGGTTACAGAAACCAAATTCACCTGACGGCCTGCTTTGCAAGTAGTCTGTGAAACTGGATCCCACAAACCCATTCCTTTATGTGTTATCCACAGCTGCTTTAGCAGGGAGAGAGGCCCAGACATTTCTTTCACTCACAGGAAGTTTGCTGCCCCCTATTACAGAACATCGTAGAAATACTGTGTGAGCCTTGAATGTGAGTCACACATGTAATTTAGAAATTTCTGGTGCTCACGTTAGAATAAGAAGAAACGGGTGAAATAAAATTTAATAGTATTTTTTATTCAGTGTACTATCTCAAAATTATTATTTTAACGTGTAATCAGTAAAATTATTGGTGAGATACTTTTTCATTCTCTTTTTCTAGCTGTGTGTTTGGAATGCATGGTGTGGTATATGCTGTAATTACACCTCAGCTTTAAGCTATAAATGAAGTATTTAATTGGCCACATGCAGTTAGGAGCCACTGTATTGGACAATGGGGTTCAGAAAAATTATGTCTGAAGCATTTCTGTGAATATATTGCTATTCAGAATACCTTCCCACCTCCTGCACATGTTTGTTGTTGTTAGAGTTAGGGTTTTGTTTTACTTCTGGGTTTTGTGTGGTGCTAGAGATCAAACTAGGGCCTAATGTGTGCTATGCAAGCACTCTGCTGTTTCTAGGTTTTGGAGTGCTGGAGTCTTTGTTTCTAGATTCTTTCCCTTCTGAACAAAGAATTGAGTGAAACAAGCAAAAACAGTGGCAAAGTTTATTTGAAAAATTAAAAAGTACAGGGTTAGGGAGAAAAGGATTCTGCAGAGAAAACTTGGGCCAAGTAAAAGAGGGAAAAATACAAATCAAAATAAAGCAGAAGTACATCCTGGGGGTGCAGGGCAGCTTGCCCTGAGGAAACTCATGGCAGGGGCTTTTCATGGCTTCTGTGTCCTTTTATTTCCTCCACACATTGCGGAGCCGTGAAGAGCGCCACATCCAGGGCCTGGGCAATTATTTGGCACCTGTGTTCTGGAATCCGGTCACGTGTACCCCGCAGCTAGCTTTGGCATGCCCCGACTTCCTGCCTTACCACTGCGGGGGCAAAAGGTACCTGTCTGCCTGCTTTTCCTCTGGGTCCGTTACAGTAATCACCAAACATCTGGGAAATTGAGAGTTGCAGCATCAGGGTCTTTTGTATTTCTTCTAGGATGTGACTGTTAGGTATAAAAACTCTACCATGGTAAGACCCATTTATTATATTAATCACTACCTTTCCCTTGGAGTTGATTTATGGTTCAGTGAGAAATTCAGCAAAATGCTTAGCGCGAACAAAACTAGGTTCATTTGTGGGGGGAAAAAGGTGGAATATACATTTGAAGTCAAGAAAAATAACACTTTTCAGGGCTCCTGGGAAAAAACTTTTGGTCACTACATTTGGATGGGTTTTCTGTAGGTAGACGTCTACCTGCTTTGTGCTGTGTGTGACTGAGTATTTTTAGTACTGCATCTGAAACAGCGTGGAGAAAATGAGGGAGATAAAAAGGAGACAGAGTAGGAGGAGGAGGCCTTCAATGAGGGCACGGGAGAGGCTGAGGAGCAGCGCAGAGGCTTTCTCGGGAGACAAAGGGCTGGGGGCTGCTTCTGTTAACTCTCAGTGGAGTAGTGATGGTGGAGCAGGAGTGAGGTTTTATCTAGGGATTGGGGTGCCTTTGGCATGTGCGGGAAGAAAAGGCAGGAGGGCTGTTTTGGGTCTGGAGCACCAGAGGAAGAAGACTGATATGGTGTCTTTTTATGGTCTCCTCACCATGTTGAATCTCTGCCGTGGTGATTGGCAGATTTATGTGGCTAAAAACCTATCAGTATGGATCTTCTAGCATCTTGCATGTGAAAGCTGGGTAGGAGGATAATTAACTTGGCCAACTCACTGTCAGAAGTTCTTTGGAGGTTGGGGTGTAGCTCAGTGACAAGAGTGTAACCCTGACATGCTTGAGGCCCTGGGTTTGGTTTGAGCATCATAAAACAAAAGGTAACCGTTCTTTTGGATTAATCTCAGATCTCTGTTTTTGTTTGAGGCTGATAGATACACTGCCCAGGAATCTTTTATTCCCCCCTCCCTCTTATTGAAAAGGTGCCAACTCTGAGAAGCAGTTTGAGGTTAGTGGTGAGAACTGGTTTCTATTTTCTTTGTCTGTGTGTAGTCTGTAACCTGAATTACCTGGTTTTAAGCAAGGGAAGGTAATCTTAGCTTTCGAGCTGCCAGACTGGGTTTGCTGTTTTTCCCCTCAAATGGAACTTGAACCCTCAGTGTCCCAATGGTGCTTTGCAATAGACTGGATCTGGCAACTTCTTTTGTTGAAGGGTTAAAATAAATCTGTCTCATCAGTATCTTTTTGTCTAAGGATTGCTTAAAACTGCTGATGGTTAGCTTTCTTTGCTCATAAGCTCATTTTTTATTTTTACTGCAGGATTTACTGACTCCCTCCGCAAAAGAAAAAAACTTCATTCATCTGTCAAAAAAGATGAGAAGATATTATAAACATACTTTGACTTTTCTGTTTCTTTGCCCTCCACCCCCTTTAAAAATAGGTCTCAGAGCATTAGGTATTGCCAAAGCAGCAATTTTGGTGCCTGGGACTTCTTTGTCTTCTCTGATGTATCAGTGCTAACTCTCTTTTCCCCTGCGCAGATGCAGGCATTTTCTCTGCTGGGGTTTGAGTTTTATGATAGCGCATGATGAAGCGTGTGACAGATCCCTTAAGCTAAAAGTCTGTTGTGTTGCCCGTTGACTAGGACTCCCCGCCCGCCCTGGTGAGGGGCACACAGGTGCTGGAGAGACTCTCAGAGGCAGGGCAGTTTGTAACATGGCTTGCACATGGCCAAGCCTGACCCTGGTTGTGTTAAAGGGCCTTTTTCTTTTGTTCTAAGGCAGTGGTTCTCAACTTAGGGTGATTTTTTTACTCATAAAATGATATTTGGCAGTGTCTGAAGATGGTTTTGGCTGTTGTAATAGAGCTGAAGTTAGCAGTATCTGGTGGGGGTAGGAGTCAGAAATGCTGCTCACTCACCCATAAGGCTTCTGCCAGTCCTCCACAGTGGAGAGTCACCTGGCTCAAATTGTTGTCTGCGCCAAGGTTAACCAGTGACGCCGTAAAGAATCCTCTCTAGGCCGGGCGTGGTGGTGCACACCTGTAATCGCAGCACCCAGGAGGCTGAGGCAGGAGGATTGTTGCACATTTGAGACCAACCTGGGCTACACAGTGAGCGCAAGGCCAGCCTGAACTGCATAGTGAGACCCAGTCTCAAAAAGACCAAAAAAACAAAACAAAAGAAAACAAAAACAAAAAAATCTTCTGTAGCATTAACTTGTGGCTATATGTTGCTTTCTTCTCTAAAAAATACTGTAATATATGCCACTAGGTCAAAAACTGTTACTTAGGCTCACAGTAAATTGCTGTTTAAAGAAAATCCCTGGTGTTCTCTTGAAAATTGTAAAGACTGAAAATCAAAGGGACCCTCTGGTCAACAGTTATCCACTGATAATATTTCTCCCAGGTCTGTTTTCTGCAGTTGGTTGATTAACACAGCTTAGGAGGTCCTGAGGGCTAAATCACCCATGCGTCGCAGTTGAGAACATTGCTGAGGTATACAGCAGGATAATCTGCAATTATATCTCTTACTGTATTTACTTTGTGATACTACAGAAATAAAGAACAAAATTCCTGTTTTTTAGCTTCATGTTATTTGTTTTGAAGGGTCGAGTTTGGCTAGTGAAGAAGGAATGAGTTTACAAATATCACACTTTGTAAAGTATGATGTGACCTTTTGTTTTTATGTTACGGGCCGTGTTTTTTATTAAGCTGTCAATTGTATTCTCTGTTTGCCATTTGAAGAAAGAAAACCTAGTGACAGAATTTGGTGAAGTGATTGCTAAAGTTCTGGAACAGGCCTTTGAAACTGATTTCTTTTAAATTGACAAGTATTGGATGTACTAAGGCAGTTTGCATGCTAAAGTCACTGCTGGAACCTGAGCTCACAAGACAGGTAAAATTGAAATGGTATTTCATTATTATCTTTTGGTTGTTCCAGAGAAAGAAAGAGATAGAGACAGAATCCAATTATAGCAAGCATTCTTGATTGATCTTTGAATGGATTTTGTGGGAAATAACATTGTTGGCAAGAAGCAAAGTTGGATTTGTAAAGTTAGTGAGCCTGTACCCCTGTCACCCCAAGTGCATGGAGGCAAAGCCTCCTTAGAACAGTTCAGGGATATTTGCAGTGGACGGGTTAAAGACTTCATTTCACCACTGTCCTCACCCAGGTTCTAAATACACACGCCCTGTCTGCTCTGTGGCTCATTGTAGATGCAATGAGTGGAAAATTGAATTTAATGATTAAGTCCCTTTGGTTTTGAGTTGTGGACATTATTATGATTTTTGAGCTTCTGGATTTATAGTGCATCTTAATGAATGTCACTTTTTTGTCCTTAAATTATTCAAAAAAAAAAAAGTGGTAGCAGATTGGCTCGGTTGTTTCTGTGGGCAAATGAAGGAACAGAAGGTGACAAAAATAGGCTGTGGTGGCCCCTACTGGAGTCACAGAGAGGTAATCATTCTTTAAATAGTAACGTCGAGTTTCACCTATTGGAAACCTCATCAAAACCAGTGCCCACCATGTATCTAATTTTGCTGTTGATGTAGTTTTAGGAAATCAAATGAACTGAGATAGAAATTAGCTTTTATCCTTGCTGACTAGTGTACCCCTCTAAGTTCCATTAGATTTAGTGTAAGTTTTGCAGGAGAAACACAGCAGGATCAAAGCTTTATCACTTCCTAGAGCAGGCTCTTCATAAACACAGAATACGGAATCACACATTTATTTCGCCATTTAAAAACGCTTCATTTTCTGTACCCCAGTTACTGATCACATGCACAGAGAGAATAATTCAAGATATGATATTTCTAAAAAGGGAATGAGTAGCCATTCAAATTCCTATTAAAATGAATTGCACAAGCTGTACAGCACTTTCTAATTTCTGAGACAACCTGTAAATCATTGCAAGAGAGGGCAATCCACCATTGGTCAGGGAAGAAATGGGAAATTTAATGCTATAGTTTGTCAAAGACAAATAAGAAAGAACTGCTTCTCAAAGGGTCCCTAGGTTGGTGAGCCAGCACATTTTAAAGTTCATCAAACTTACAAGCAGATGAAGAGTTTAATTAAAGTTACTTGTCATTACTCCAGTTTGCTACACTCTGTCTCCAGGATGGAGTGCATGGTTGACTATGACATTGTGAAAATTCGGATTTGACCCCAACAGCTGTGTGCTTTTCTTTGTCTGTCTCCATTCATGTTATCATACAGGAATTTTTCAATGGTGAATTATTTCATGAATCTTGATGAGTGTAAGTCCCAGTGGTGTTTTTCTGCCAATACTAGAAATTGAACTCAGAGAACACAAGCTACATCCCCAGTTGCCACACACCCGTTTTTAATTTTTATTTTGAGACAGGATCTCCGTAAGTTTATGTTGATTTAGAATTCTGTGTTGACCTCTAACTTGTGATCCTCTGATCTCAGTCTGTAGAAGCAGGGATTACACATGTGTGCCACCATGTCTGGCAAAATTTTGTATGTTTAGTAATTTTTTAGCTGTTAATGATTCAACTTGTTCAAATAATCTGTGATTTCCCAGCACTAAGCAATATGTATGTGTGCCTACTTACATACCCTGTAAATATGCATACATATACACACATCCCCTGTCAATTTGATTTTGGTAACAGTTGTGCACCATGTATGTCTGTGTCAGTGAATTGTATCTGGATGATATTTTACCCTTTCAAACTCTGAACCGTGAATCGGAGCTGTCTATAGCATTTTTAAAAGCAAAGCCCTTTCTTTCCTTCTGTTCCTACAAAGCAGCTCAGGCAGGGACTTTATCTGGGAGACGGCATTTTTCGTCTTGTGTGGAGTGAGGAGCACTCTGACATCTGGTTCAACAAAAGCTCGGGGCTCAGGCATCCAGCCCTGGCGGTGCTGCTGTTCACGCCTGTTTATCAGATCGCTGAAGGGCAAGCTGCTCGCCTGGTGCGTGCTCGCTGCTCCCTGCGTCCGTGTAATCCTGTCCAGGCTCGGTCCTGCTGGTGCGGTGCCAACGGAATGTTCAGCAAAGACTGTGCGAGTGCATGGGATGCATTCAGGATCAGACCTGGTGTGTGCACGTGACACACACAAGTGATACGTAGGTGACATCATAGTAAATCCACCCTGCCACTTTTGGAAATTGATGTTGTTGATCTTGTAAAAGCTGAGAGTGGAGTACTGGGGACCAGAGGTCGGAGAAGGCCGGAGGTTGGTCAACAGGTACAGTGTCACCACTGTACTGGACCAATAAACTCTTGTGTCCTGTAAAGAAATAACAGAAGTTTAAAGTGCTAAATTAATTGATTATGCTAATTGCATTCTTTCACTGTACATTATATAGATACGATATTCTAACCCATAAAGGCATATAATCACTTTGTGTCAAAAAATAACTCATTAAAAATGGCATTGTGGGAAGTTAAAGCTGAAGCTGTGAGGGACTGCACTGATTTGCTGTTGCCTGATTTTTAGGTGGGCATGTTTCATTAGCTGTTAAGGGGTGGGCTGGACTGGAAATCGGTGGTTCTCACACTTTGCAGCTCACCGGAAAGCTCTTGGTGCACGTTGGAAGAGGTCCTCTCTCTAATCCTTACCTGCGGAGTCTCAACGTTTTTTTTCTCCTCCCAGGTAATTCTTATGCAGGTGGTCTGCCGGCGTCCAGTTTGGGAATCCTAAATTAGGTTATCAACTTCATTGTAACCTATCCAGGCAGGAGTCAATTTCTTTGAACCGTTTAAGTTGCATAATGTGATATTGGACCTTAAAGAAGATTTGATTAAATGGGACAGACCAACCTTATTACAAAACGCAAAGATTTCCACTGAGGCCTGCATCCTTTGGAGCATGCAGTACCTTGGGCATGGATCCCCTGGCAGATACAACATTGAACTAAGCCTCTCCCTTCCCGTGCTCCCACATGAAAGCTGGCAAGGGAGCCTCAATGAAGGATCCTCTTAAAAACCAACCCTACTGTTCAGACCTGGCAGCGAGATAGCCTTTATATCTTGGGTCCACTCCTAATGGAGCCTTTGTATCCAAGTGCTTTAAAGTTTAGACCTTTTGTGTCTTAGCAGATGAAAACTAAGGTGTGATGTTCCATTTTAAGACGTTTTATTATTTCTATTGGAGGTTTGGATTTAAATCTGTTTTTGTTACCTATTAGGTGTGTGACCTTGAACAGGTGACTTAATCTTACTATACTGTTTCTTTACCTACAAAAAAAGCGGTACTAGAATGCATAAAGGGGGCCAGGGTTGTAGCTTAGCGGCATAAGCACGTGCTTGGAAAGGGCAAGGTCCTGAGTTCAGTTCCTGGTACAAAACAAAAAAACACATCTAGTATAGAAATGCAGACAGTGTATACGGTGTTAGCTCAGTGTCTTCCACATGTGAGGGTTGGGAACTGTTGCCTCATGGATGTCCTAGGCAAGCATGCACGCTGCAGAAAGAACGAGCCGCAACTGTTGCCCTTGCAGTGTCCTGTTTGGAGCATGGTGTAATTACATTACCCTCGACCCTGGAGGAAGGATGATAGGCTCTACCGGAGGAGCGGAGAAGTGATTGCGTTTTTCCCTGAAGAGATGTGCTTGCTGATGGCTTTCTGCTGCCTCTTGAGGGGAACCATCCATCCCTGTGGAGGAACTTTGAAAGCTGAGCCCAGGGAGAGTCACCAAAAGGGGTTGGGGCAGATAGGAGAGCAAACTGGAAAAGGAAATGACGCAGGGTAGTGGTGTCTGGTACACAGAAGGTGTTAACAAACAGTATTGCATACAGTAATGGGAGGAAACTTGCATTTGCATTCTGTTCCTGTTCATTTCTGTAAAATTGGTGTGGTGACAGTGACCACCTAAGGAACTGCAAGAAGTGAATATTGTGTGTAATGTGCTCAGAGGAATGTTCGACACATTATGAGATCAAAAAGACAATAATCGTTCATCATCTCCACTGCAATGAGGGGGAATAGAAACACACAGACCAGAAATATAAATGCTGCCAGGTGTGGTGGGGCCCGTCTGTAATCCCAGCACTCTGGGGAGTGAAGGATGGGTGTTACAAGTTGCAGCTCAGCATGGGCAATTTAGTGAGACCCTATCTCAAAATGAAAAGGAAATAAGTTAAAAGGGCTGGAGATGTAGCTCAGTAATTCAATCCTCAGTACCACAATCAATCAATCAGTCAGTCAATCAATCAATCAATCAATCAGTCAATCAGCTGTATAGATAACAAAAGCATTTTCCTCCTGAGCCAAGGTATTCAGATGTTATTCACTTGTCATTTGCGAGCAGGGCTGAAAGTGCTATCTGGGGATCACTTGCTTCAAAGGTTGTAATGAAATCCCAGGAATCCCAGGTAAGGAGAAGGAGAGAGAAATGGAAAACTGTGTAACAAGTCCAAGGGATTGACTTCTTTGGAGGGTTCTGTCTAGGCAGTGGCAGGGCCAAAGGTGCCTTGATTAGCATTGCAAGCCCTCCGCCTCCTCTGCTGCAGGTGGATGAGCTCTGTAAATGCTGCAGTGTGCTTGCTCTGCCAGCTGCCAGAAGGCAGGTCTCTGGGTCTGCCTGCTCCTCCCAGCTGCTGTCTCATCTGATTCTGCTCTCAGAATTTCAGTGTTTCCCACCATGGCCTTTGATGGGGAAGTAACAAAGATCTACTTAAACGAGTCAGGATGAACATGCATTCCTTTATTTTAAGTGCTATCAGGACAATTAGAAATCTGCATCCCCAAGGAGAAATGTGGGGAAAGCAGCCGAATTTCCCCTTTGTGGGCCTTTGCTTTAGCGTTCTGCCATGAAGAAGGTGGTATCTCGGAGTCAGAATGAGCATCTCATTGGTCAGTGAATCATTCCCCTGTGTCTCTGAGCCCACCTGTGGTGAGAGTGGGGGACTGTCTCCAGGAGGGGAGGTTGGGGTGAACGTGGCAGACCAGGTGAGATCGTTGCTCAGATTCGATTCCCTCTCTAGAGCAACCCCTCAGCTCCTTCGCTTGGGTGACTGTGCTGCACCTCCCCATTGGGTCACTACCTCCTTGGCCTTGGACTGGGCTCTGTGATTCTCTATAGTTCCTGGAATGCACTGGAAGGCAAGGAATCCAGGGTTTGGATGTGTTTGCATGGCCTGCCTCGGCCTCCTTGCTTCTGCCTCTTGCCGTGAGGACAGCATGACTGAGGTCACAGGTCCCTGCTGGTTCACAGTGTGACACATGGGACTTCCTGGCCCCAGCCCCTGGCATAGCTCTCAGCCACACAATTACCAGCAAGCAAGAAATGAATGCTTATTGTTTTTTGCCACCAAAATGCTTCTTTTTTCTTCTGTTTGATCAAAAACTGGTATTGGAGCAGAGGTTCGACCGAGACAGCTGGCGGGTTGACTAGTTTGTCTCCTTTTGGGCCAGAAATGAAGAGGAGCCCGAATGGTCAGTGATAGGTGCAATGCCTCAGTCCCATGTGGGGTCTCGTGTAGGCCACCCACCGTGGGACGGACTGAGTTTCAGTCGTGCCTGTGTCATTATTAAGTGGTCTGCTGTTTTGCAAAACACAACGTTGAGCTTTCCTATTCTGATTATCAGAGGCAATATGCATTATGAGGTGTAATTCAAAGGTTTGTAATCAGCTGTGTCAGTCAGATAAGGGAGAAAATGGTATTGTGGAGCTTTTCCAAATTCCCACAGGCTGAAAATATAAAAACTCGGCTCAAGAGTGCTGACAGCACACCTTGCTTGTTATTGTAGCTCGAGTTTTGTTTTGTTCCTCTGCCCAGGCCAGAATATCATTACATTACAAATCAGACCTAATGGCTTAGATTATCATTCATCTTGAGCTGTGTGCTTTCTCTCCATTAGTTGTGGGATAACAGAAATAATTTAATTTATTAGCAGACCCATCTTCAGAAAAAAGCTTTTGTTTCAAAATATAGTTGAGGATGTCGCCGGGAATAATTGTAGACCTCTGCTGTGTGTTGGGTCAAAAAATTTGTAGGGTGTAACAGGTTTTGCAGTACCTGTATTGTTTTCTGGGATGCAGAGATGCTTGTAGCCTAATATATAGTACATCCTTTGTACAAAGAATGGGATTTCTGACCCCTCTTTTCTGGTGGCTGCAGTTGGTATTTTAGTGTGCCAAACCCTGTTTTTACACACATCGTCTTGGGGGTAATTGAGCAGCAGTGCTGGCTTTCATTCATTCATTCATCAAACTGTCAGCCATTCAACAGGCATTTATTCTATCGTTTTCTGGACGTCATCAGTTTTTCTTTGATACATAAAAGTCTTGAATGCAGGGGGGCACGTATTCAAGGTGGATATGTATATTTTAGCGGTATAATGAAAACTTACCAGTTTGCACTCAGATTTGTTAGTAAATTTCCTAAGTTTCATCAGAATGTCTCAATGAGTTGCTTTCCGCAATGGAGACTATGAGTTTTTCTAAACAGGTGTGGTACAGGACATGCCTTTGCTCATCAAGTTAAATTCAGACTCGTCATTTAGAGTTCCTAGGTTTCTAGCTGGTTCCTCAATTTATCTGCCTTCCACCATAAAGATTCTTAAAGAGACCATCCAGACAGTGAAGTCTTTCCTGGTCTCTGAAGTACAAGGGCCCTTAGGGCTTCTCCAATACCTGTCCACTGGAGTCCTACCTGGTTGGTCCAGCTAGGAGTTCACGTAGGTGGTACAGATGGATTGCGGCAAGTGTTTGAGGCAGTTAAGGCAGACAGAAGTGCCGTGAGCAAGCATTTCTGCTGGTTTGATGAGTATTTAATGTTCAGCTACTGGTTTAGGATGTTAGATTCATCTCAGTGTGCGTAACTGCTTATAGGGTCTCAACTGCTGCTCCTATCACCATCCTAGCTATCCTTTATGGAGACATTTAAATTTTAACTTGTTCTACATGCAGTGAATAATTGCTTAGATTACCTTCAGCAGGGCCCCATCAATTATTATTTGGCAAAGATCAGTGTCTGGAGATACTTTAACAGGGGAGTTGGACAGAACATACTAAAAGTTCTCCAGCGTGACATACTGGGTGGGGTTTGACTTCATGGTAGAGGATGAGTCTGAGTGTGTAGAGACAGAAAAACATTAAAGAATTAAAACTAAAATCTTTCTGTGTTGTAAGGTGTGAGGGTGGGGTGATACCAGTTTGTTTTCAGCCCTCTTGCCTTGAGAAGTTCTGGATGCCCTTGATGAAAGCACAGTAGTTGTAGTCATGTATCATAGAAGTAGTAGTCATTTATGTAATGCGTACTGTTTTCTTTGCTGTTTTCATAGAACATTTTGTTTGTTTGACCCCAATAAACCTGTGTTTATATTCTCCCATGACAAAAAGATGTAAAGTCTCGAAGCGATTTCTTTATATCCCAAACATTTATGTAGAGATGATATGCACGGTGTCTAGTCATACCTTGCTTCCTTACTGTTTGACTGGCTCTAGTAGAGCTCCTAGCTAGAAGACCCACGTTCTACTTGCTTATTATGTGTGTTTGTAAGTTCACATGTGTCGTTAAGGTCTTCTTAGACCTGAGGCACCTGTGGACTGCGTGGAAGCTGCCTAAAATTCTGTCAATTCAAGATTAGCTACCTGTGATGCCTCGTGCATAAACAAAAAGGGAAAGAGCATATGTAAAAATGTGGGTGCCCATGTAGAGGGCATCTGTGTTGCTTTTTACCTCCATCTCATTGCTTTTCCTCCTTTTTTTCCTATAGGGTTAGCCAGAAGGGATCAGGGAAACACATTTTGTTGCATGACTGTTTTGTGCCAATCATGTTTAATAATAAGGGCTTTGCATATCTGATCTCATTTGTCCCTGGCAACAGCTATTAGGGAACTAATAGTTTTTATTCTTATTTTATAAAGGAAAATGGTGATTCGTAGCTGGCCTTTGGTGGAGACAAGATTTAAACTCACGTCTGCCTAGCTCCAAATGCAGGACGCTCCGCTCTGCCCGGCTCCCTCAAACTCAGATTCTGTGAGACCCGCCTGCTCATGAGGCCATTAATAGCTGCTGCTTTCTCAGATTTAGTTTTGT
This sequence comes from Dasyprocta punctata, assembly GCA_004363535.1. Classification (NCBI taxonomy): domain Eukaryota; kingdom Metazoa; phylum Chordata; class Mammalia; order Rodentia; family Dasyproctidae; genus Dasyprocta; species Dasyprocta punctata. Next base: position 62,322 of record RJWM01007480.1, on the reverse strand, counting down.
TTATTATTAAAAGAAATCTCATTGTTTCATTTTACTGCCTAGATTGGCTGTAACCCTGTTTCCAATGCAGTCTTAGACATAGAATACATTGCAATAGAGATAACCAGTTCCCAATGTCCTCTCTCATTTGAGGTAATCAGAGAATACGAGCTTATATATTGGCAAGATTGTGGGGACCCAGATGATGGGGCTTCATTGTTTTATGGAGCAAAGGTAATTTATCTATTCTTTATTGCAAGTGCTTATTGAGAACCATATTGCTGTATGGTCTCAGTCATTACAAAGCAAGATGAAAGATACAGCAGCATTGATTAAGTTAAGGGAGGCGTATGCATCCACCCAATAAATATTTATAAATCGCCTGATACATGCTGGGCACTGTTACAGGCACTGGAGATACAGGAGTGATCAAAGCAGATCAGGTTCCTGATTTGTGGTGGAAAGGTAGCTAATGTTGGGAAATTCTAAAAGAGACTTCTTATTACCTTGACTTGTTAATTTTCCACTGTAGCCTGTTTTATTTCCTAAATTCACTGGTTACTGGCCACCTTGAGATCCTGAAAATGTAATTTGTAAGTGAAGATTTTTTTTTGATAGCAGAGTTGTTACGTTTAGTGTGGACGTTGCTTGCCTGCTATTGTATAATTGTTTTAAAGTTTGCTATGATAGCTGTATGATGGCTTCAAGCTCAAGTCAGGCTTCCTTTCACATCTGCTGGGTAAGGGCACTGAGAGATCTGTTGCACGTCAAGGCAGCTCTTTCAAGGCAGGAATGTTGACTTGGTACTCTTTGTGTCTTGACATTCCTGCAAACGAGAGGAACTCTGGTTAGCTGTTTTACCCAACTGTTGCAGGTTCTTGGGGTTTTAAAGACTAAGAGCTCCTTGGATGTATTCCTTCTGTAGAAAAATTCTCCAGAGAAATTTCTTTTGGAAGACACATATTCAGGTTGCATAGTTTTTGAAAAGTTTGAAGAGGGACATGCTGGTAGTTTTTGTAGTGGTGTTGGTGAGAAATGATGAAAGTTTGGTCAAGGATAATAACACATTTCACTGTTAATTAGAATAGTTTTACTTATAAATTCATTTAGAAATGAAGCTTTGTGGCAGACATTATTCACTAATGAATTTAAAGCTATGGCGCTTGTTGGTAGGTGATCAGTAATCAGTTCTCTTTTTTTTTAGTAAATCTGTTCTATGGTGTATGTACAAATCATATTGATAACCTAAAATAAAAAAAATTTCATTTAAATTGCTAAAGTTTTTTTCATGAAAAAGTGATCGAACAATTTCATAGAAAATAGGTGGATGATTTTCTTTTGGGGTGAAATATGTTTATGTGCCTTTTAATATGTCTAAGAAAAAGAATATTTTATTTTAATTTTCGAGTTCTAATAATGTAAGATGCAGTGAATTTTGTAAAGAGCACCTATGATGGTAGTTTTTAAGTCAAAATCTTTGGGGTTGGAGTGGGAACCGAAGCAACTGAGCAGCATATACTGTAAAACCATAAACAGTATCTGCAATACAGTTAGGTTAAGAGGTATCCCTGTCCACCTTAGAATACATGTGGATGGGACAAGCCCCAGACAGCTATGAGACCTCTGTGAAATTGGCTATATCAGGGAAAAGATAGGAGAACTGCACCCCAAAATCAGCTAAAGATTATAAGACCCCGTGGAAAGGCTATTGGACCCACATGGGATATACTCTGGAAACTGGGAATGGTGGAGTACAATTCCTGGGTGAGGGCAAGGAGACTATGGCATATAGCAAGATACGGTGATGTCTAGTCTCCATCATTTCCAAGCTGACGCATTGAATGTCTCTTTTAAGGAGAAATTACCACCCCGGGGAACTGCTAGGAATAGAACCTAGACTGAGCAAGCAGGGATAGTGGGGTCCTGGAAGGGGATGGCTTAGAGGAAAGTGAGGGAGTTGGAGAGACAGAGCTGTGAAAACAGAAGGTCACAGCTCTGGGAGTGACTGCCAACGAGGCACACGTCTGTTCCTTCATGTTTGGTGTTATTTGTTTTACAGAAATAATGAGCAAGAGAAAAGCATTGTAATTGAACCTCATATAAAGATAGTATAGTAAGAGAATGAGGAGCTGTACTTAGGAGATTTGAAAGCTCCATATCTGACATTTTAAAACAAATATTCAGAACATGATATAAGGTCTGACAGAATATTGCACATTGATCTTAGAGAGATGAAGATTTGAAACAGTTGAGGAAAGAAATAGAAATGAACAGTGGCTTTAGAAATTAAGAGTAAACTAGAAAAAGCCCAGAATAAGTAAAGGCAGTTGCTAGTTGTATTAGTTGGTTTTCCATCACTATAACGAACCACCAAATGAAGACAGTTTGTAAAGAGGAAAGCTTTACTTTAGCTCATAGTTTTGGAGGTTTTGCTCCATGGTTGGTGGGGCCTGTGGGGAGGGAGCACATCATGGCAGGAGCAGAGGCAACTGCTCACCTGGTCTATCCAGGAAAAAAGGAGGGACCTGGAAGGGGCAGAGCACCCCCCCCCCCGGCCTGTTATAGTGAGTTCCAGTGATCTGGGACCTGCCCCTGTGCCTTACATCCCAACTGAAGGCAAGCCTTTAACCCTCAGGCCTCGCAGGACCTCTCAGATCCAAACTGGAGCTTTGAAAACAGTAGAAAAAGCAGTAGAACGTTTTAATAATGAAAGAGAAAAATGAAAAATATTTGAGGAAAAATTATATAGAAGCTACATAAAAAAGCAACGTGGGTGTGGTAAGAGTCCTCAAAGAAGAAATTGAAAACAGAAAATAGTATCAAAAAAATGTAAGAAAACTTTACTGAAAGAAGTGTCTTTGAAATCACATAGATAAAGACCATAGAATTCTGCAGAAAAGCCATCCTGGACCAGATGCAGTAAGCCATACTTATATTCCAGCCCTCTAGGAAGGGTAAGGGAGGAGGATGGCATGTTTGAGCCCAGGCTGGGTAACTTAGTGACTTAAGTGAGACCTTGTCTCAAAAATTATTACTCAGCTTCCCTGGATTCAACTCACAGGAACACACACACACACACACACACACACACACACACGCACGCATCTAATCCTCTGAGCATCCTGGTTGGAAGACTTCATGACTATTAAGGAGAGGAAAACTGGATTCTTACAAAACCTTTTTCCTTTTTGAGAAAGAGGCAACATAGTGTCATATTTAAAGTGCACAAGAAGGAAAATGTGTGCCCTGAATTTTGTGACCATCCAAATTGATCTTGAAGGATAAACCAGCAGACAGATGATTGTAATATGCCTGAATCAAGGAGTGTGATTTCTGTGTGAGCTTTGTAAGGGATTCCTAGACACCCAGCTTCAGAGAGCCACACAGCTGCTGGGAACATTACTGACATAAGGACTGGTCAGCAACCTTAGGAGTCTCAGTTCTTGAAGGTGTGTAGGAGTGTTTCAATAAGACCACTGTTCTGTGTTTAAGATAATAGTAATGGGAGTTTCCCGTGAATTGTATTTTGCAACCCTGAATAAATTTGTGAATATAGAAAACAGTCATTGAAGGTCAGCATTGCAGGCACAGACACACAGACACTACTTCCTTGTAGATGTGCAATCTACAAGTGTAAGTATAAAGTAGTTCTATCAATGAAATAGTGAGCGTTAGTCTGTTCATCTTATAGAACTATTAATTTGCAGAAATATCATGGTAACATGTTTTTTTAAGACCACAGGGATGCAATCAGCAAAAGTGGCAAAATCTAGGTCATTGGGAAGCCTTATAAAACATAAAGGGCAAGAATTATTAAGAGTAAAAGGAGAGAAAGGTAAAACTTTAGGTTGAAATAGATTTAGAGCTGTATCGATTTATTAGTGTATTTCCCTTGTTTTATTGGTGATTGAAACAAACAGGAAAAATATGAATTGGGGAAAATATGAATACATAATGGACATTTAGAACTTGCTAATTCAGGAAGCGGGGCGTGGTGGCACAAGCCTTTAATCCCAGCACTCCAGAGGCTGAGGTAGGAGGAGCGTTGTGAATTGGAGGCCGTCCTGAGCTACAACGTGAGTGCAAGGCTGGCCTGAACTACATAGTGTGACCTTGTCTCAAAAAACTAGGACCTGGAGTTTGACTCAGTAGCTTAAATGCCTGCCTGGCAGGCACAAGGTTGTGAGTTTGATCCACAGTGCCACACACACACACAGACACACACACACACAAAGAAAGAAAGAAAGACAGAAATTGCTAATTCATACCTTTTAAACTTTTTCTTAGTAATGAAAAAGAATATAGAAAATGTTTTCACTGGTTTGAGTGATCAGAAACTTTAACTAGTTTGAGCATTTAGTAGCTATGTTAGGGTTCTTCAGAGAAACAGAATCATCAAACAGGTCTATTAATGTAAGATGACTGTCCCTGATCTTAAAATTTGAAATTCTCCAAAATCTAAGACTTTCTGAGCCACAGATATGATGTAACAAGTGAAAAAATCTGTGCCACAAAAGTTCATTTAATCTACAAAATTATTTTAAAAAATTGCGCATGCCATTATCTTTAGATTGTGTGTATAAAGTATAGATGAAGAAATGAATTTTGAGTTTCAGCTTGGGTCCCATCCCTAAGATATGCCATTTTTTATATGCAGATATTCCAAAGCAGGGGAAAAAAATCCAAAATCTGAAATACTTCTTGTTCCAAGGATTTTTGGATAAGGGATTCTCAACATGTAAGATATTGGTTCAAGTGACAGTGGAGACCGAGAAATCCCCAATCTGTTCCTAATAATCAGTAAACCCCTGAGAGCTGAGAGTGCAAGTTCCCAGCAGATTCTGAAGACCCAAGAAGTCGGGCATCTCGGGTCAAGCTGGCAGGCAGAGAGAGGGTTAATTCCTTCTTCCTCAGCCTTGTTTTATTCAAGTCCTCACCACAGTAGGTTGGGAGATGTCCACTTATATCGAAGAGGGCCACCTGCTTTAGCCAACTGATTGAAATGCTAATCTCATCCAGAAACAGTCTCACAAACCCACCTAAAGATAACCTTTAACTAAAGGCCTGAGCACCCAAGGGTCCAGCAAAGTTGACGTCCTGGTAGAAAACACTCTCGTTTTATTTCCAAATCCTGCTTTCCTTTGTCTTCATGACTGTGGTGATCAGCAGCAGGGAATTGGTATTGACTTGCTGCGGCCTTCACAGTGGAGAAGACAGAGTTTTACAGCTCTGGGGGTCAAGGCTCCTGCCATTGGGGATTGTTCAGGTAACAGCCAAGCGTTCATCTTCAGGGTACTGGGCTTTTGCACTTCTTCCGTTCAGATGGTGAGAAACTGTATGTGAGTGAGATTTCCTAGGGGTCCTTGGCCACTCTAGAGAACTTGGTTACTTGTTATCTCTAACACCTTTATTCAACATGGCACTATACATTTTTTTTTTTTTTTTTTGCGGCACTGGTGATCGTACTATACATTTTTTGATTCACTGTCAACATTTATGGACTTATTCTTTCTTGTACACAGTGCATTTCAACTACTGCTTTGCTTAAAAAGACTCCTTAAATATGGACTTTGTCCACGTTTACAGGCTCATTTCAATACAGACTTATACTATAGATTATAGAATAGCTATTAGTAGCTAATTCTTTAGACTTAAGAGTCTTTAAGTTGTTCAATAGTAATTAATAACAGCAGCATTAAAATCATACTGTGAGGATCTATTCTTATTTGTACAACCATCTCAGGTTGACAGATTTAAAAGATGATTTAATCATTGGTGATACATCCTTTTTGTTTCATGTTGCAAGCCAGAAAACTGAGACTGATATGGTAAGTGCTGTGCTACTACAGAGGCAATAAGGGAAAGCACAGAGGATCCCACAGGTACAAGGAGGAAGCAGAAGAGGCAATGGGTAGAAGGCTGAAAGCGATATGCGCAGTGGGGAGAAAGGAGAAATGGTGAGGTGAAGGCCTGAATAGCAAAATGAGTGGCAGCAGTGAGAAGGGTGGTGATGATGGCCCTTCTCCAGAAAGTGCGCGAAGAGCTTGTTTAGTGCTGTATCAGTAGATTCACAGCTCCTTTATGCAGTAGCCACAGTTACTTCCTCCGCTTTACAGGTGTATAAACAGCCACTGTGAGATTATGCAACTGGTGCTGAGTGAGCCATCATGACCTAGTAAAATCGAACAGCCTCGTAAACACACCCTGGTAATGAGCCTTCCTCCGTCATCTCTCAGGGTTAAGTAAGTGTGTCCCAGACCAGCTAAGCAGCTTGCCTGATGCTTGCACTGTAGTCGGCTGTCAAGAGGAGAATATCCATTTTCTGGCTGGGAAATGTTACAGCTTTGCTCAGTGCGTTAGTGCTTGGAATAACCTTCTCACAGGTCCTATTTCTTTGGCTTCACTACCTGTTTCTTACTGTTCACCTCTTCTCTTTCCACCCACATTCCCACAGGTTAAAGCAGCTGTTGAGTTTCACATTATAGTTGGAAAAGGTAAAAGCGAGCCTGAAAATACTTCGGGCCTGTAGGGAATGTTAATCTGACGTTTAGAGAATTTCTTGTTTGTTCCGACTTTAGGTTTAACTTTTTCATTAATGAAGCTTGAGAAGGTAATGTTGTTCCTGAATTTTGTTCACAGTGAGTCACCACCGCCAGCCCTGGCAGTGAATGTAGAACAGTGTCCTTCTGTGAAAAAGGAAATAAAAATAAGACAAGGGCACCCCGCCCCCCCAAATACACACACCCTTTCCTCGCAGGAATCCTTCCTGTTTGAAAAACCAAACGGACAAGAAAAATAAATCAGGTACTTGAAGGAAAAGAGTTACATCCTTGAGACTATAATATTTGTGAAAATTCTCATAACCCAGATTTTCTTTCTAATTTATGCAAGGAGGAATTTTCCAATGTGGAACTATTTTTACATGGCTACTGGGAAGCGCTCAAGTACTTGCTGGTCTTTGGTATAGCAACCCTTACCCTTTTAGTCAGATATATTACTCTCATACACAGTAGGAAAATTGCCCCATGGAAAGTGACATAGGAAAGAAATAGTATTTTTGAGATCGATTTGTGATGTTGCCGAGGGTGCTCAGGAATACTCTTCCTGTTTGTTTTCATGGCGATGGGAAGAGGAAGGAAGTGTCTGCTGTGTGTTGCTGCTGAGGGCCACCGTCTCTTTGATATTCCTCGGGCTGCTTTTCCTAGTGAGGCATTGGACTGCTGCAGAATGAGTATTTTTCAACATCTGCCCCATCCCATTATGTGCACTTTATAGCAAAAAGTTTGGTTACACTGGGAAATTCATGGAGCTGGAGTAGATGAACCTGCTGCATAAGGGTTACTAATTACTGAAATCTCATTACTCGATTTAGAGAAGCAAGTGGAGCTTAATTGTGGTAGGCATTTTTGGTGTATAAAATCGTGCACTTAAAATGGAATTAATTTAAGAAGTGATGGAGTACTTAAAGATTATTGTGGGCATTGGTATTCATTTTTATTTGGTGGACTATTAGGATGAATTAAAATACAAGCCTTTTCTTCATAGGGGTGAAATGTACGTGGATTTGTGAAGTGAATAGAAAGTGTGGAGAAATGCTTGTGTTTTTTGGACATGTCTGTCTAGAAAATGTACATGTGATAAATAGTCATGGTCATAACGATTGTGAAATACTAGTTTGCATTTGTAAGATTTGGGTCGGAGACCTAGAACAGTTTCACAAGTCAGACGGGAACTGTTCATTTTGAATTAGTTTAAAGTATTCTCTCTCTTTTTTGGTGGGGGGAGGGTGCCAGGGATCGAACTCACGACCCTGTGCTTCCCAAGCAAGTGTTTGAACTGCTGAGCTAAATCCCCAGCTCAGTTTAAAGTATTTTCTAGGCTTTTCTGCAGACAGTACCTGACATATTTATAGATGAACTGGTTAATTTGTCTGAGAAGAGAGGTTGAATTTTTGCTTATTTCCTTCTTTGGTTGTCAAGATTTTACTTCTTCAAAGAGTGAGCAACCTTCACCCATACACCCCATGGAGTTTTCTACCTCCAGCTTATTCAAGTAGGTAATTATGTGGAGGAAAACTAAAATTTACATAGAGGCTGGCTTCCCTTGCAGCGGGGAGAACTGTGGCTACAAGTTGATTCCACTGTAAAGATTTTCAGTTTCCGTAGCATCCTAAGTAAAAACGTGATTTCTCCATAATTAATGAAATTGTGCATGAAGTAACTAAAACACTTTAAAACTACATGCTCATTATGTTGTTAAGCCCTTTGGGGCTCAACTGACTTCTGGGGTGTAAAACCCCAGGAGAGACAGAGCCCCTTGGTCTAACCATGTGTAGCCCAGAATCTGCCTTAAACATGGGCAGGAGCTGAGGGTATGTTGCAGACCAGAGAGAAGGCCGCAGGTTTTCAGCCTGAGTCTGGGTCTGTTCTGTTGGGCGATTTGTGAGACGTGGCTGGGTGCCCAACATGCACCAGTAAATGTACTTCTGGGGTTTGTGCAGGCTGGAGAAAGTTCCCAGGTTATTTGCCAGAGTTTAATAACGCGGCACATCCACATCCCAACGTTTTTAAAGGTGTCCAGTGAGAAGAAACTCAAGAAGCTTACTGTTGTCCCAGGCTTTATCTTAAAGCCCAGGAAGTCAAAGACTTCACCGTTCAGACTGAATACAAGATAAATAGTAAAAGGAAAGAAAATGCAGAAGGTCTTGGAGTCACCTAAGACACAAATTTGCTTCTGGTCATGATCTACAGAAATAATAAAAATCCGAAAATACAAAAGGGAAAAGTGGAAATGCAATTGTTTCTTACCTCTGTTTTGGTGGTTTTACAGTGTGCTTCATACTTTCAAAGATTTTTAAAACCCACACTGATGGTTACTTACTAAAGTCTAGGTGTGAAATAAAAGACAATATTGCATGGTAGTGAAATCAATTTCATGATGTTGCAGTCAGATCAAGATTTCAGCTCAGTCTTATCACTTGCTAATTCCATAATCTTCTTAATAAAATGAACCTAACAGTTACAATTTTATGAGTCATAGACATAATGCATGTAATTACTTAGCAGTGCAGTGTGCTCTTTACATAGCAAGTACTTAAAAATCCTTCGTCACTGTCATCATTAACAACCGTCCCTTTGGTGTGGGTGGGTTTTGCATGTCATAGTTGGGGACGTTTTCTTCTTTGTCTCTTGTAGATGTAATCTGCGTCGCTGGAAATGCCCATGCCTGCTTTCTTAGAGGGTCCCCTCTCTCCCACCTTGTGTTCTGATCGTGCTTATCAGTGCGACACCCTGAAGTTGTGGAGGCCCAAGGGACAGGTCTACAGTGATGCTAAGTGGATCTGACGTGATGATGACGTGGAGGTGGTTGTTGATTAATCCAGGCCACTGGAGACTCACTGGGAATCGCATCTGACCTCCCAGCCCCCAAAAAGTGTTGGGCAGTAATATTCGAGCCACTCGGTCCATTTCTCTTCATCATCTAGAACTTAAAAATCTGATGTTTGTACTGTTTTCTTTCTCTCTCCTTTTAGGAATTGCTGATTGGCTTTATATTTTTAAAATGAGCAGTGTTCCTGTTAGTGGCCACCTGCAGTTAAATACAGTTTTCTTTGTGGTGATGGAAAATGTTCCTTATTCTACACTTGCACCATGTACCTCCTTTTAAGCCCTCTTTGTAAGCAAAGATAAGTGATTTCTTTGGCACTCGACTGCTAAGTACTCCATGCCTGGTGTCCAGGAGACACAGTGACCAAATACAAGCTGTTCTGAAAATGGAATTTTCAAAGTAAAATTGGTTATGGTGGCAAAACCTAACCTGTCCTGAAATCATTTGGTGATTTAAATAGTAATTACTGTGTTTCCAGTCACCCAAGCTGCCCTCGAACTCACAACGCTCCACCTACCTCAGCCTCCTGAGTGCTGGGATTAAAGGCGTGCGCCACTATGCCTGGCTTTTGGTGCTTTTCTTAATATTAAAATGTATGTTTCCTTATTGAGCTGATGATTCCTAGAGTGAGTCAATTATGCATTATTGACCTGTGTTCCATGTGGTATGATTAGTTTTTGTTTTATTATTAGTAGTCATTGCCACATGTTGTGGTGTGTAATTTTACCCACCAATGTGCCCTCTCTTCTCTGTATATCAAGATATGTTACTTAGGTTTTATATAACAAGAATTCATGAAATAAAATAATTGTCACACTTTATATGTTTAAAATCCTTGGCTGACGAAAGGATACATTGCTTTCCCATATACAAAGTTGTGTGATGTTATGGAAGTTATTTAACATTTATCTCCAGTGTGCCCATCTTTTCATGTAGCATTCCTCAGGTGCCATGTGTAGCCAGTAGTGTCTGGGAATATACAGATGCGAAGTCCTCCATCCTTGCCACTTGGTAAGGCGGATGCCACTAGTCTAGAACAAGGTAGACAGGGTCTATTTTTACACATGACCTGAGCCTTTCATTGTTCAGTGCTGGCTCATGATTGAGTTCAAATTATGAGGGAGGGATGCATGGATTTATAAGTGACAGCTGCCAGGCAAGCCCAGCAGGTGTTGCTTTTGGTCCCAGGAGGTCCTTTAGGGACCCAGAGAAGGCTCTGACTTGGACCTGAGCCAGTGGCAGTTGGCTTGGTGAAGACCTCAGAGTGCTGGCGTGACAAGCCTGGCCTGCTGTGACAGCAGTTTGTGTGCAGAGTGCCCAGTGGCAAGGATTGCATGAAAAGAGGTGCTGTGTTGTTTCCATTTCCCTGGGCAATCGATGTATTCAGACCAACGTCTTCTATATTTCTCAGAAGAGACCCTTTCTCTGGGGTGGTTACTATATGCTTGGCTGTTCTTATTGCTTCGTATTTCGATGTATGTCTTTAGCACACGGCATGCACACGTGTGTGCCTGTGTGCGGAACAAACGTGGCATGTGATGCGAAGTCTCAGTATTTGTTGAGACTCATGCGTCCCAACAAAGGAGAAGTCAGTGTCTCTCTGGTGTCCCTCATAAAACACGAAGCACTAAATAATACCGAGAGAGGCTCGCGAAGTCCTCCACAAATAGTACATTAATGTCAAGGAAGTGTTGAAGAATTCCCAGAGAGTGTTGTAGTTCAATAATGACTGTTATTTATCACGAATGTGCACTCTGTTTGTTCATGGTGGGTAATGAATGACCTTTCTGTTTCTGTTGCCAGGGCCAAACAGGCCTGTGTGGGCGCGGGTGCCGCTGGGGGCCGTTTATCACGCCTCACTTAGGAGGACGGTCTGCATGGGATTCCCAGGGAAACCCACGACTTAGAGTCAGGCCATTGGAAGGCCCTCCTGGGGTAACTGCTCCAGAAGCCAGTGCGGCCCGCCTGTTCGCTTCCTGTGCCCTTTCTCTCTCTGTCTGTCTCTCTGTCTCTGTCTGTCTCTGTCTGTCTGTCTGTCTCTCTTGTCTGGCTTACATCATATGAAATGCTGTCACTGAAAGAGTGTTATGTCCTCTGAAAAGTCTTGTTTGTAAGACTGATGGTACTTGAGGGCTTTGCTGCTACGTGACTTAGCTTTCTTTTTTTAAATGAGAATTTCTATCCTCCTTGTGAGAGGCATCTAATAAAGAGTATCACCTAATAAAGAGCATCATCTAATAAAGAGTCATGTATTTCATTGGCTTATCATGGTTCTGAACTTGGGGTGAGGGAGGCAAGACACATGTGAGTTTTGGGGGAGGCCGTCTTGCTTTTTTAGGCTGTTGACTTTGCAGGCAACTGAAGAGGACCACCTCATTCATTTTAGGTTTAGTAATGCGATGAGGCTCTGTGGCATATGTCTCATAGAAAAGAGATGCAAAAGCTTTTCTTCTAATGATTTAAATACTATAGTGAAAGCAGAGTCTTGGCCACACAAAGTAGTTGTGCTTAAAAGTTAGATTTATATCAAATGCTGGTCAAATTTATTCACTCAAAAATGTGTTTAAAAGCCAGCTCTGACAAATGTTGTGATATCATCCGGCACAACCCTGGGAATACTGCCAGTTCTGAAAACTGCGCAGCAAATCAGAATTGTCGTATTTTTGGAAATTTCACTGTGTGAACTTCGAGACTGCTATGCTTTTGAATTGTATGGTGTGAACTCTCTTGCTCTCTTGTAATAAAGAATGCTATCCTCTTTCAGGGCAATAATATTTAATTTAGTTGTGTGATTGTATTTCAACCATAAACTAAAAACTCTCTCCCTCCCTCCCTTCTTCCCTTCCTTCCCCTTGCTCCTTTGTTCCCTTCTAGTCATCCGTCCATCTGTCTTAATGGGAAACAGACCTTAGGAGATCCTAGGCTTGCTGATTCGTGGCCAATACGTTGACTCTGTGGTTTACCCTCGATAGTTTACGCTCTATGGACAGCATGTTTAAAGTGATGGTGATTCTTTTGATCACGAGCCATTGGCATATTGCAATTTATGAAGCTAAAGTGGAGTGAATTCTTTTTTGGGGCAGTGGCTTCTTATCTCTTTTAAGATCTAATGAGGCAGTTGGAGTCACAAACATTCTGATTGAACAGTTGAAGCCTTAACTTGTAAAGCCTGAGATTCTCCTGTTTGAGGAGCATCAGAGGAAGGATGGACATTTAGCTGCAAAGCAGATTGCTTTAATGACTTGTATTGTTAAGCTCATTGAGCTAAGGCCATTTGTGGGCCCATGTCTATCCTAGTTTTACAGAGGATCAAATTCAGACATAATCTATGATGTGTGTAGCTAGTGTTGCAAACTTTTTTAAGGATACATATTTATGTGTGTAAGTATCTCACAACTTATGGCACAGAATGTGCTGTCCAGTTAGGGTAAGAGAAGGAATCAACTATTAAGAAGCAAAGCAGTGAACAGTTGTAAGTCATGTAACTTGCATAGTGTCACTGATTAATTTTTCCCAGTTATAAATACCACACAGAAAGAACTTTGCGTTGCATCTTTTGTTTTAGGTGACCCCTAGTTTTGAACTCGGAACATTTCCCTTGCTTGATGCTCTACCCAGGTAGAAATGAAGTTAAACTCCAGCCATTCTTTCTTGTGGTGTGGATGGTGTCCACTTGTTGCCTTCTTACTGTTTTAATCCAGTGGTGCCGCTTACCCCTGCTGCTCTCTATTAGTGATTTGGGAACCTCAGGAATGGATACATTGGGGAAATGCCAGGCCATCAAATTGGAGACAAAAATGCTATCAAATTTTGGGTGTGTTGGACTTCTTTTTTGTGGCAAGTGGTATTTTTGTGACATTTTCTCCATTGAAGAGATCGTTTTAAATAAGAATTATTGATTTAAATTGTGTATATAGATAGCTGAGCATAAGAATAAGTTATATTGTAGATAGTAATGGTGGTAAAATAACCTAATTATTTTAGATGAGAAGACTAAAATTCACTTACTGGAAAAGAGAAGATAAACTTGCATCTTAATTGTTTCTAACTATTCTAGTTGTTATGCTTTTAAAAATAATTTGATATTTCTGTAATGTTTCCAGATGAAGGATTATATTTATACATTGATTTATACATTTGTATCTTATAAATACCTCAAAAAGAGTCAATCAAGAAATTATGTCTGCCAAAACACATGTAATCATGTTGTTGAGCCAAGACGGAGGAGGAGGTGTGCTACATGCACGATTCCATGCAAATGAACTAGCGTTTCCATTTAGCTGTAATGGGCGTATTCTCCCCACAGCTGTGCTTTTGGTTTTGATGCGGTGATAGAAGCTCAACTTTCAAAATCATTGGATTTGGAGATAGTTTGCAATATTGAATTTGCTGCGTAAATAATAACTTTTTAAAAGATATTACTTGCCAGGCACTACTCAAATCCTTTGCCAGAATTTAATTTTCATTGCCAGCCTAGGAAATAGGTACTGTTTTATTTATTTATTTATTTATTTATTTATTTATTTATTTATGTTTTGTGGCACTGGGGATTGAACTCACAACCTCGCGCCTGTCAGACAGGCGCTTAAGTCACTGAGCCAAGCTCCCGGCTAGGTATTGTTTTAATCAGTGAAAGGGAATCTTGAGGGTATAGAGAAGTTAAACATGTGACCCAGCAGCAGTTAGCAGGTCAGAGACTGGCCTGGACTCGAACCCAAGCTTTCTGGGTTTGGAAAATCCCCTGTAGACTCCTGTGGTGTGCTGCCTTTGGGATATCAGACCCTTGTATTATCTCATCTGTTTCTCTCTAGGTTCTGTAGTGTGTGTGTGTGGGTGTGTGTGTGTGCGTATGCGTGTGTGCGTGTTGTAATTTGCTTGCTTATTTATTTATCAGTGCTGAAGGTTATATCCAGGGCATAGCTTAAGGTAAGCGTGTGCTCTGCTACTGAACTTCACCCCCAGCTCTGCCTTACCTGCTTTTTAAGAGACGGGTAGAGTTGGCCAGAGTCTCTGGATGAAAACCTTAAGAATGGGTTCTATACATTCTACAGGGCATGTACTTGAATGCCACCAGTTTTGCAGGGCAGTTTGCTGCATCTTTCAAAATTAAGCATGTATATTTTTGGTATAACAAATCTACTTAACACCCAGGAGAAATCTTACTACCTTTTGCTGGTTTAATCGTGTACATTTCTGAAAGGTGTGTCTGTGCCTGGCGCAGTGTCTCGGGCAGTTCTTGGCCTTGCTAGATTGTCGGAACACTTATGTGCTGCCTGGTGGACTCTTTGCTCCTGGTTTTCCTTTTAGCTTCCTCTGCAGTGCTGTCCTTTAGTGTTGAAGTCTTTGGATTGAAGTTTATCTTTGACAGGAGAGCTCTGTCTACATGTTTGATATTCTTATTCACTAGGTTGTAGGTTTTCTTTATTACCCACTTATATTTCTGCCTCACTTAGTCATAGCATGGGGGGAACCTAGTATGACTGGTGAAGTAGAAGTCAGCTTTAGAACTTCAGAAGGCACTTTTCTTGGGAAGGAAACATTACAGATACTTTATTCCTATTTTTGTCTTTTAGATTATTTGTCAAAGAAGATATTTGTCTTGAAAAGAAATTATTTGCTACAGGGTGTTCTTTTGACATGTTGCCTCTCTCAAGTCATTTCTTCACAAAAAAAATCTCCTGCAGTTAAAATTGTTAGATTGAGCTTTGATAAAAGTTGGTCTGAGAATCGTCTGGAATATTTATACTGTCAAGTGTAATCATAAAGCTTTCTTTTTGGCCTTAAGATTGTTTCTGTCTTGTCGATATCATCACAGGCCGGAGGTAGTTCATAGTACAGAACTTCCTTTATTGTTGAGCCTAATTCATTTAAAAATTTGTTTCTGATGTGAGGTGCTAATTTTGGTTTTTCATACTGGTTTTCCAGGACTCAGGATTTAGACTGTTGGGTTTTATTCCCACCAGACTGTTAGTTCAGACTAACAAAGGCATACTTGCAGGCTATTATTGTCATTATTATTTTTTTGATTAGTTTCATATTTGCAATTCTTTCCTGGACTTTCCATCTTTAATTTAACTAACTGTAGATGTAAAAATCCAAGCACACCTAAAATTCACTGTCATTAATGTCAGACCCATTGAAGATTATTTGTGTTTGTGTTCAGAATTACGATGCTGTCAAGTGCCTTGGTTTTCAGGTGACTCTTGCTGTGGGTCAGAGGCCCGCTGCCTTTCTCTGGTCCTTATCCTGGCTCTGCCTCTTGTTCGCCTGTGATAAAAGTGTGTAGAGGATTCCGTCAGCTGCTGGTCACCCTTCCTTCTGGTCTAGGCTACTTTCCCCTGCTTCTAGGTTCTTCCATACCTGGTAAAGTCAGTTTTTTCCCTTAGTCAGATCATGCCATTGCTACCATCCCTCTCCTTGATGATCTGGCTTTTGGGTGACCTGAAATCTTTATCACTGTTTCTCCGATCTGTCTTTTCATCAGGATGACTTTGCACAGTTTAAAAATTACATAGACTTGGGCCCTACTGCAAGTCAGTGGCTGTTTGGCAGCCTCCAAGCGTTGAGCCTGATCCTTCCCCTGAGATCTGTGTGTGGTAACCACTGGTGAACCTGCCCCTTCCGAGTTTCTTCTTTCCAGACCGTTGTTCATGGCCGATGCCTTTAGCATAGCTTGTGCCCCTTGTCTGTTTCCTCCACTTGGTTCTGAACTCCCAGGGACAGACACCTTCTTCCTTGCTTTCTGAGTGTGCAGCATCCAGTACATGCTTGGCAGTTTTGGCTTGGGGCTGTGCATTTCCTGTACCGTATGTTGGTGTGCAAGGGCAGTAGAGTCAGTCCAGCACAGGCCACGAGCCTTCATCTTGCCTGCCAGCTTCATTTAGGAAGAGCGATAAAGGATGTAGCAGCTGCTGTTGACTGTGCCCTTGCTACCTTCCAGGTACCTTGCTTAATGCCTCCCAGGCAGTATTGACATTCAGATTTGACATTCAGGGGATCAGATGCTTATTACTGTCACTTTTCAGTGGAAGAAATGGAGGTGTAGTGAGTATCAATATCTTGCTTAAGATGGCACAGTTTGATTTGAGGTCTGTTGAACTTCAGACCTTAAGCATTTGACAGTTCCCCAGTAATGTCTCCTGTAGTGTGTAGCTGTGTAGGACAGCAGGGCGTGTGACTCACAAGCTGGACTTCTGTTGCCAGCTGCAGAACGTGGGTGATGGAGGAGGTACCAGGCTGAATGTAGACCTCCAGGGTGAAGGTAAGTCATAAGCCAGGGAGGGTCCTGATGCATCTTCTTGGTTGAAGCCAAGTCCGTGTGTAGCATTGGATTCTGTCTGTTAGTGTTTGTGTTTAAATAACCCCCCGAAAGCCTCATGCAGTCACGGAGGCAACTGAATCTGGCATTTGTGATTGGTTCATTGCCTAACACTGGGATTAACAATGTGAGTGCTGTACCTGCCCAGGGGCGGGTAACCCGCATACAATACAAGGGAGGGAAGGAGGCGTGCTTTCCCCTTTTTCCCTTTTCACTCCCGTCCCTTGCAGCCACCGTGGGCTGCCCCTCAGCTACACCACCCTGCCTTGGAGCCAGCTAAGTATGGACTAAAGCCCCCAAAACCTGTGAGCTAAATAAACCTTTCCTCCATTTTGGGTGTTGGGTATTTTGTCTCAGCAAAGAGAGAAAAGTAACCAAGACTCTATGTTTGTGGTAAAGGGAAAGCACAAGGCATGTCCCTACGATTACAGGTGCGCCACATTTCCATCTGTGAGTTGCCTTCAGTGGTCAATTTGAGAGATCATTAAAAATAAGTGAAGACTCGGAAGCCAGGTATGTTAGTCTCCTAGGGAATCTGTAACAGAATACCACACCTGGGTGATTTAAACAGCAAAGATTTGTTTCCTCACAGTTCAAGAGCCTGTAGGTTGAAGATGAAGGTGTTAGTAGATCTGGTTTCTCTTAAGGCCTCTGTCCTTGGTTTGCTTTTCACTTTGTCCTCATGTGGCCTTTCCTCTTCAGCGAGCTTCCTCGTCTTACGGGAACGTGAGGCTTAGGACCTGAACCCCACCCTATGACCTCAGCTACCTTTCACTACCTGTTCTAAAGCCCTTTCTGCAAATTAGGAAGGTCCCTGAATTATGATGGTTGGATCTGGGGTTTAGGTTTTAGTCTGGTGCAGAGGTGATAAGCGTCCTTGAACAGTGATGTTTCCCCAGGCTCGTGGTACAGAGAGTAACTGTGCTCACCTCTGGTGCTGGGCCCCTGACTGAGCTGCTAGTGGCCACCTGCACCTGATGTGGGCAGCTCACACTCCGTGCAGCGCTGCATTGCTCTGCCGGGAGGTTTGGCAGGTTGGGTGTGTGGTGACTGCATTTTCAAATTAGGATATTTTCCTTTCATGGTGGCTTTTCCCTGAGTGTTCCCTTACTGTGAGTCCAGGAGCATGTGTAGAATCACAGTAGGATGAAAGCTTTCCCATGCAAATGTGGGAGGATTCAGTCAACAAAACCAGGGGATGTTGAACAGCTGGCCATCTAGGTAGGGTGAGTGGGAGGGGACTGGCCTTTGAAACTGGTTCCTGGAAAAGATGATGAAGGCACTAGAATCAGTTTCACGAACTTAGTAAGCAATTAACTTAAGAAGTCTGTGCTGTTGGGGTGCCCACCTAAGGTCAGCGGAAGAGTTGCTCTGATTAATCATAGAATTAGCATTGTTAGCATCATTAGTATTAACTGATTAATCATAGGAGTGGGGCCTGATTCTAGCTTGAGGTCACAGGTCACTACAACTACACAAGGTGTGTGTGTGTGTGTGTGTGTGTGTGTGTGTGTATACTTGGAGATATATAAACAATCAGTTTCAGCATGCCTTTGAGATTTTTATGTGTTGGACTGTGTAAGTTTAACTGTTCCAATAAAGGATGTTTCTCAGATGAGTACACAGAGTCTTTCAAGTAATACTCTGGCTCACATGGTATTTAAAGCTGGGCTTTTCCTATGTAACTGTATTTGTGTAGTGATTTATGGTCATGACTCTCTACAAGATCTCTTCAATAAGTGATGTTTCGCATTTGCGTGTGTGTTCTGGGCCTTTGGAACTAAATACCAAGTTAGTAAAACTGAAAAAAATAGTTGATCAAGTTTTATTCAGTGACACCCTAATACCCCATATCAAATGATTGGACAAAAGTGAGAAATTGAGTGTTCTTGATAGTCTTGAGCGCTTTCTTCTTCATTTGCTCTTTCCTACTAAACCTGTCATGTGGGATTAGTTCTCATCTTGTGTTTCTGTAAATAAAATTGATAGCATGTTATTAGTGTCTTTGTTTCCAAAATCCTCACAGTTTGCATTGAAAACAATGCTATATCAAATCTAGGCTTCTCATGCTTCATGGGCCGGTCTTTTAAGTGAACAATAGTGTGATGTTAGCTCATATTAAAATGTCTGCAAAAGCAAAATTTTATAAATTCGGTAAGAATTGATTGAAGTATGCAGGTTTCTGATTTATGTTATTAACAGAAATTTTAATGTTATAAGGAAATATAGTCTGAACAAAGTGTACCTTCTTTAAGATGGGTTTCAAAGTCACTGAGAAAACAGATTTTAAGGAAAATTATTTTTTATTGGTCACAGGAAAAGCTTATTTGATGAAACAGGGTCTTCCTCTGCCCAAATGTTTTTAAATAGCAACTTGAGTTGTTTCCACCTGGAAAATAGTTCCTGCTACGTAAGTCCGGTGGAGACAAGGGAATGTTCTATGATCTTGTTTTGTTTCTTTAAAAATGTGTCCAGCTGCTCCAGGTCAGCAAGGAAGATAAATGCAAAAACATGCTAAGGTAAAAGGGTAAGTACTCTCTGATTGAGTATTTTGGGGCATTCAATCTGAAGTAGCACAGAGAAAATGAGAGCAGGAGAGCTAAGGAGGAGGCCTTTAATGAGGAGGGCTGTGCAGAAGCTCTCAGAATAAAGAAAGAAATGCAGTTACTTTTATCAGCTTTGACTGGGTGGGGGCGGGGTTTGGGAGGTGGACAAAATTACATTAACAGCTGATTTGAGGGAGCATCTGCCTGTGTAAAACAAGAGAGAGAAAGATTTACTGGGGGCTGGGGGTGGAGGCTTGGGGGGTTGTGGAGTCTTGGGATTGGAGAGGGATCGGCGCACATGCAAAAAGGGAGCTGGAGGTTTATCTCTGGAACGACAAGGAGAACGCGGAGGTGACTCTTGGAGAGCTAAGCTATTTCTCTGGGTCTGGTACCAAGTTGGGCGGATGTCATGTTACAGATAGCTAAGCCCCAGGCTTGCAGAATCATCACTCTCCTACTGCCGGGAAAAACTCTAGGAAGAAGCACCCCCGAGAATGACAACCTAAAACGTGAAACCAAACCTGGTTTGCCAGAATCAGGGCTTCAGCTGAAAAGATAGGAATTTGCCTTGCAATATAGTACAACCTTATACAGTGCTATTACAATGTTTTCTTGTTTGAAAAAATGCCCATGTGTGTGGTGGGGGTGCTGGAGACTGAAATGGTGGCCTTCCATCTGAGCCTTATCCCCTTTAGTTTTTATTTTGAAGCAATCTCACCAAATTGCCTGGATGGGGTTGAAATTGCAATCTTCTTGCCTCAGTTTCCCCTCTGTGCTGGAATTATAGGCATATGCCACCTTTCCCTGCCCTGCTTAAGTATTTTTGATGTTAGTTTTAAGGTTATAGAGGGGAGAGATTAACAGACAAAGAAAGCATAGCAGAAATAAAATAATTACCTAACTTAGAGAAAACGAATGACTGTTGGCATTTTGTGTTTTCTTGCACCGTTCTGCGGTTACCCCTTGGCTGTTACCTCCCAGTCCCCACTCACACAGCGTTTGCTTCATTATAAATTTTAGCCTACACATATTTGGTTTATTTTGTAACCCTGATGCATCGCAGAGTTGTATATATTTTATGTGGTACTATTTCTTTCTCCTCCAAAAATGCTGATATTAAAATGACTGTATTTCTAAATTCATGGAGTCTTAGAATTTGAGGAGTAGAGCACACATATATTTATGTATATACTTAAAGGTTATATGCACATACATATTTAGATGTGTGCCTGTATTTTCCCCTTAACGTTCTATCATAAGCATTTTTAGTAGTATTAAGGTAGCTGCAATGGCTAAATATTACTTTATGTGCTTGTGTCTTGATGTGATTTTGCTCATGTTAGTCATCTTGATCTTTGAGTAAATAAAGTTAACTTTTTAAAAAGACATTCTTTGTTAAATCTCTGTCTAAGTATTCAGGATCCATCTTGGTCTGTATTTTTTTTTAGCTACTAAGTCTTTTTAAGGTGTTAAGAGTGAGGGTTCTATACCCGTTATAATATAAGAAGCAAATGTCTTACATATTGAATTATGATTTGAGTAAATATTACTGTTCTAGGGCAACAAAAAATAATTTTTCTTCTCTTAAACAGTTAATGAGTATGTGATGTCTATTATTTGAGGTTTATTATACAGATAGTGCCTGGATGTGAGTTGTGTAACTCTCTTAGTTTTGTCTGTTCGTTTGAGCTTTGGAAATAAATATGCTTTAATTCATCAGAGAATCTTTGCATAGCCAGGCACTCTGTGTGGTGCTGTGTGGGGCAGGATATATTTCACCGTTTGGTATTTTTATTTTTATTTGCCAAGGGAGAGGGGACGCAGAGACAGGCTGTGTGCTGGGAAACAGCTACAAAGGCCTGGATAATTGCTAATACATACCAGAGGTGGACTTTTACAAACTCCTAATCATTTCACCCAGTTCAAGGTGGAGGAGAAAAAAACATGAACTCTCGTACAGCACAGGTGGTGTAGAACCTCAAGAAACAAGTGTTCCTGGGGTGTTTTCTGTGTAACTGTAACTGAGTGAGGGGGAAGACCTTGTACGTGATTCTTCAGTTCACATTGTTATTGAAAAGACATGAGTTAAAGCTAGGCCTTGTGGCTTTCTCCCTAGGCGGTGAATTTAGGAGTTTATTGTGCTTTTAGTTTGGTGACTAATGGGGCATTGACATAGCCAGAGGTCCAAGGTGGGCTCATGTTGAACTTTGTGTTGAATCTTTTCAGCATCAGGTCAAACAAGATGTGGTTAAACTTAGTCCACTTTCTTCCACCTCCACCTGCAGACCCAATGACTTTCTGTGTTTCAAAAGTAGTATTGTGAAAGAGCAGCCGGTGCTCCCATCCCCTGGGAGTTTACTACAGGAAGTAAATGAAATGCAGAAGAAGAAAACACGATGAAGTGTTCAAGTGGCTTAGGTCCAGGTTAGCGAAGGTCGCACAGAAGTGGCTAAGTCCTGGCCCTCACCCTGCCCAAGGGTGACGGGAGCTCCGTGTGCTCAGGCCGCAGGGTCTCCCCTGAGCATCTTTTGGGCACATTGACTTAGGAGCCATAATCCACCTGCAAAGCCACTCTGAGAAGCTACAAACTTGGGGAACCAGAGCACACGAGTACTTTGGGGGTCAGTTGAGAAGAATCAAGTACCTTACATGGACCCCAGGAAGGAGCATGGGCTGCCAGCCGCAGGAAGTCCATTGGCAGTGTAGCTGGGGATGGGTAAGGGTTCTGTGGACGTAAGGCCTGGGTGGGGTGAGATGAGAAGGGGTGCTCAAAGCCTCCCTTGGGACACACTGGCCTGAGTGCTCAGTGCCAGCCTTCTCATGCCTCTGTCTTTATGAGCTATGATTAGAAGTATGGTGAATGGCATTGCTGAGTGTTACCCACCAGAAAGGCTGGCTGGTACAAACGTCGTGGGGTGTCCCTAGCCACCTTATTCACCAGATCAGGCCCTCTGCCACTTCCAGCTCTTCCCCAAAGTCAAAATGACCATGAAAGGTTATTGTTTTGAATGTATGCAGGACATTGAATCAACCAGGACAGCATAACTGAAACTGCTCCAGAAAATGGCAAGAATGGTAGGAGAAGTGTATTTAAAGGGAGTGGAGGGCTTTGGGAGGTTAATGACAATATCTTTTATTGTAACCTATTTTTAAAAAGTTAAATGTTCACTGTGTTTTTTGATGTCACACCATACAAAACACCAGACAAGCCAAAACAGATTTTATAAAGCACAAAGTTGGTGGGAAAAAATAAAATTGATGGCTCAGACTATCTGATGAGACTTACTGTAAAGCCACAGTTTTCAGAGCTATGAAACTTGTTCACGAGTGTTCCTAATTGGCAAAAGCTAGAAAGAATTGGGAATGTCCATTAGCTGGTGACAGTTTGTGGCACAGCCGTAAATGGAAACCTTCCTGTGTTTGAAGAAGCACAACATGGGTGAATCCCAAGGACCTCACACAGAGTGAAACAAACCGGACATAACGATGGGGTCCTCTGTGATCCTATTTATGCAGAATTCCTCACAAGATAGAAACTGCTGTACGATGATGGAGATTGGGCGGGTGATCTCCAGGTACCAGGAATGAGACAGAAGAAAGTGGCTACGGTATCCTGACGTGGTCATGAGGATCACGGAGTGAGCGGTGTGATGGTAATGATGTATACCTTGATTTTGATGCTTGTTATATGATTTTATTATTTTATCAGATGAAACAAATTATACCCTTAAATTGAATAGGTTTTATTTTTATGTGAATTATGCCTTATTTACGTTGACTTTAAATGAAGGCAGTTAGACCTCCTACCTTGCATTTTGAATTTATGACTAAAAGGAGTAGAAAGGGGTTCCTTGTAACAGTCATGAAATAGGAATTTCCTGAGCTATTGATAACATGAACATAAACTACAAATTGTTACTTTTCTTCATGTGAGTTTTGCAGTATCTTCAGTGCATAAAATCAGTAACTTGAATTTTTATTTTTAAAGAAACATCCATTTTAAAGACATATTTTCCTCTGAGTACTTCAGACTGACAGTATTTGCATCAACCAATAATGTGTTTTTCTTTAGCTCTCTTAGGAAAAGATTTTAGAGTTGTAAAGAAAAATCCTTTTTCTTGTCAATAGAACCTTGCTGATAGGATAAATATTTGGTGTATGGTAATAAAAAAGAGGAAAATTGACCTTGGGAAATGCCTCTTGGATTTGGGAAGGACTGCAGACTCTGGCAACTGCCAAAGTTATTAAAGTATCTGACATCCAAAGCCCAGTCAGCTAAGATGCCTTCTCTTCACTAAGACGTTTCAATTAACTTTTGTTACTATTAGTTGTCTCCAAATACTCTGAAAATGAGTTTTATCTTGCATTCATATCTCTCTCTCTCTCTCTCTGTCTCTCTCTCTCTCACACACATTTTTAAAATTTGTACATGGAACTGTTTCTGGGTCCTCTATTTTATTTATCTGCAGTTATTGTTTTTAACAGTGTTACATTGCTTGAAATAGAACTTTACACAGTATTCTTTTCCTTGTAATGCAAACCATTAATACTAATTTTTGTGTTCAAATTCTTTCTAATTGAACTATAACCTTCACTTAGACCTTTTCATGTACCAATGGTCACGTAGCCTATGAGAGTTCAAACTGCCACAGGTGATGAAACTGGGTTTTCTTTGCAGATGGCGTCAGTACGCAACTGAGAAAGAAGAGGCATTTTCTATAAAGTCGGAAGCATAAATCAGGCCAGAGTGACAGAGCTGTAAAAGAGATGCCAGACATTTCGTGAAATATAATTTGGATTTCCACTTGATTTGCTATGTCTTGAACATATATTAATAATGCTGATGGCTCTAACAGGCTCTCGGTTCTCAGTGTTTCAGAAGAAAGGAACACAGACGTGGTTGGTCTCTGTGCTTCTCTCTAGTTTGTCACTCAGGGACCCGGCGTCCTCGTGGCTGTGGCTTGGGTGTCCCTAGGTGGTCTTGAGAACATTTTTGGCCAGGCCATTCCTATGACATTTGATTGGCCTAACACTTTCTTTAGTCTGCGCCTGCATTGCAGTGAGGAAGTTTAGGGAATTCACTTTTGTCTGTTTCTTTAAGAAGGGAAGGAAATAAATTCTGTTGTAGCCAAAGTCTCTCTTGTGGCATACTTTAAATGTATCCTGTACATACTTAAGATAAGTTGGGATGATTTAATGTGAGCTTTAGGCTCCTTGCCCCCCAGGCTTCAGGTTCGGGTTGACACGTAGGGAAAATAAATCTGTGCTGTCTTCCCTTTGGGCCGTTTCTGGAATGGACCAGTCCAGCGTGCAAACTTGAGACTCACAGCGCTGACCCCTGGCTGCCGAGGGAGCTCACGTGTGTCCGTGTGTCCTTGTGCACGCGTCCCTGCGGTGTTCCCTCGGAATACAGATTGCCCAGCTGAGTGACGGCTGCACGCGGCACCGATAAGTGTCGGAGCTGCAGGTTGCTAACTTGCACCACTTTGGATTAAATCTGGTGCAGAGCGCCGTAATATACTCAAAGACAGCCGTATTTATCTCTTGCCCTGTGCAGCACAGCTTTGGTGCCTGAAAGTGTATTTATCAAATAAACTAGAAATTGCGATCCCATCAAGAAAGTGTAGTTAACACTTCCATCTTTCCTTAGCTCGTTGGGGTTGTCGTGTGATGCGCCCCAGGTGGGGCGTGCCGTTCCCCGCAGCTGCCGCGGAATCACGCGGTGACCCAGGCTGTGTTCCCCACTTCCACACTGTGAACTGCATGGTTCTTATGCGGTAATTTGCTTAATGTTGTTAACTCTTACAGCTCTGGGACAAAAGTCTGCATTTCATATTTCTTTTGCAGCTTAAAATTACTAGTCAAATGATACATTAGGCTTACTGGTAAAACACAGAATGCCCAGTTAATCAATCAGTCAATCTCTGTCTCTCTGTCTTTCTCTGTCTCTGTCTCTCTCTCTGGAGATAGGGTCTTATTATGTAGTTGAGGCTGGCCTTGAACTTACAGCAGTCCTCTTGACTCGGCCTCCTGTGTGCTGGCATTATAGGCATGTGTCACTATGTCAAGTTACCATAAGCTAAATTTGTGCTTCAGATAAAGGAAAGTAATTTTTCCCCCGGCACTGAGAACCACAGAGGAGTCTGAATCCTGGTGTACTCTAACACTGAGCTACATCCCTAACCTCTTTTAAAATTTTATGTAAAGATAGAATCTTGCTAGGTTGCCCAGACTCATCTCAGACTTGCGATCCTCCTGTCTCAGCTTCCCCAGCAGATGGGATTAGACATGTGCATTACCATGCCTGGCAAAACAAATAATTTTTAGTATATCATGAATATGGAAAGGGATATTATAAAAATTACTTGCCCCTCAATTGAAGTTCAAAATCAATTTGGTTTTTTTTTTTTTCTAAATCTGGCAACCGTGGCTTCTAGAAATATGTGTATGAGTGGTGGTGAGTATGGCACACATACTGCAGTGCGCTGTTTGTTAGCGCTGAGAGCTTGAAAAGGTTTGCCATTGCTGGTCTACACTACTGCACGGCGGTATCTGCTTATTTATTTCTGAGCATGTAGATTTCCAGTATCTGTATCTTCCAGAGTTGTTTATGAATAAAGGGGAAATCTATTCATTCATTCTCTCATTCTGTTCCTTTTAGTCTTGTCACACTTTCTCCAGCAGCTTAAGCATAGTGTGGGTGGAAATCACTTTTTATTCTTCGTTTGTGTTTTCAGCATATTAGTGATTTAAAAGGTACATGGCAGGTAACTGGTAGGAGCTCTGTGAATAGAGTGTTTGCCAACCAGAATTTTTAGTGGGTGCAAAATATGGAGGAATTACTTGAAGGAGCAGCTAGTGGTTACCGAGTTGAAATGTAACAGAAAGAATTTTAGACTACAGATGAGGACAAATAACCTCACAGCAAGGACGATTAAACTGTGGGGTGGCCTCTTGAGGCAAACAGCAGAGACTGTTGCTTTAGGCAGTCAAAGGCAAATGTCTCCACTGGGAAGTTGTCTATTGATCTTATTATCCTGGGACTGGAAATAACATTTCAATTTTCCCCTTGAAAACCCATGATGTCGTTTTTAAAATCACATACTTCATCCTTAAACTTTCATAAAAAGCCATTACTTAAACCAAATTCGTCTTGCCAGAAATGTTTTCAAGGAACACATCCAGTGTGAGGATATGTATTGTGGGGGAGCAGAGGAGGAGGCATTTTTGGTTCTTTGTGTTATGTGGGGTGTGCCCTTCACAGGGTCAGTCTCTGCAGGGGATGTGAAATATTTCATATTGTAGAATTCAGTGTTTTCTATTCTTTTTACTGGCTCATAAACATTTTTTTCCACTTTTTCTTTTTTTTTTTTTGGAGACAGGGTCTCACTATGCTGTTCAGATGGGCCTTGAACTCGATGTGTACTCTAGGTTGGCGTGGAATTCGCAGCAGTCCTCTTGCCTCAGCCTCCCAAGTGCTGGTTTATGGGCATGTGCCATCATGCCCATCTTAAATGTGTATTGATACGTTGTGTGATGTTGAGTGGTAGAGAGGTTCTAGGAGAGAATTTTGTAATTGCAGCCCATATGAGTTCAGGTTGTGACTGAGGTGGATCTTTTTATTTTGTCTGTGACCTGGAACAAAATGTTTAACCTTTGAATGTCTCAAGTTACCTATTAATAGAGGTAGTAGTAATAATTGTTTGAGAGTTGAAGATCTGTAGAAAGCACTCACTTAAGTGTCTAACCCCTGATAAAAGCTCTGAAAATTTGAATTGCCATATTTTGTTATTTATCCAGGTAATAATTATACAAGGATAATTACTGTTACATTGTTAAGACTCAAAGCTACAATAGCAAGTAATTAATCTGTACAATAGCAATTAATATCTGAGTGATGAGTTGTCGTCCCATAAGAACCAGCTGGGGAATACAGTCATCTGTGTGACCGTGGCCTGTTCCAGGACAGTGTCTGAGTTATATTGTCAAGGACATTAGCTCCTGGACAGCTCAGGGATAGGTTTTGGACTTAGAAAACACATGTTTAGAATCACATCCTGATGCTGTCATTTAGAGGCTCTTTGACCTGGAACAGAGCACTAATACTTTACCCCGTTTGAACTTGAGGCTCTTGGGGTACTGGGGGTTCCTGTCCTTGCTGTGCACAGAGCTTGCTACCAGGCCTGAGGCCAGCAAGCCTTTGGAGAAAGATGTGGGTCATCAAATTCAAATTCAAATGTAAATTTCTGTTGCTTGGACACCTGGCCCAGCCCAGTGCTCCTTTCAGCTGGCCAGGCATCCCGGAGTACCCAGTCTTCCACTCCATGTGATCATGCTCAGCATTGCCTTGCACTGTCGTCTCAGAGAGCGAGATATTGAACATGAGAATCAGTGTGTAAAGTTCTCGGAGGGTCCGGGAGCTCTGTAGCCCCAGAAGTTCAAGCTGAAAAAGTAGAGGAGGTTCGAAGGAGGTGTATGAAGTGTATTCATTGCCCTGAAATCCAGAGTAAAACAACTAGATGATTAAAAAAGTAATAATCTGTCTTAAAACACGGCTGGTCGGGGGGACCAAGCACTCAAAGGGACTCGCTGTTCTGGAGGAGGAGGAGAAGCAGCCAAGGGGGCCTTTCCTCCTGCGCGGCGTGGAGCTCTCCTGCTTCCTCCGTGAGACTCTTACATAATTGCTTTCTATATATAGCACCTCCCTTCTCATCCAGCTCTGCTCTCTGCTTGTCTTCTTCAGACTATAAAAGTGTTTGCAAAGATTCCTTGTGCCCCTGCTGTGCGCTGTAAATAGGCAGATGAGGGTTTGTTAGTTTAGTTTGAAGACTGCTCAGTGATGTGTGTGGGTTACCAAGTGTTTGCAGACACTGAGGTGTGTGGCCGAGGGTGTGTTGCAGAATTGTTGTGCACCTTCACCTGGTTTGGAGCAGACATGGGAGGGCTGCGGTCCCTGGAGTGGCTCCTGGCCAGGACTGCGGTGACAAGCCTCTTCTGCCCGAGGAACTGGAGAACTCCGCGAGGCTGTCGCTAGTCCTGCAGGATGGACAGGTGCTGGCCGTGGCCTCTGTTGGGGCTGAGGCCAGATCTTTTCTGCAGACTTGAGCTTTTTTCATTTTGTTGGGTTCTGGGAGCTGCGCAGGCCCTGTCTAGTCCTTGGGTAAAAGCAAGAGCAGTTTGTGTTCCCTTGCCCCTGAACTGCCTCTCCGACTCAACCTTACCCTGCGCGAGTCAGAACGTTACCTTTTCAAGTGAAAGGTGTGCTTTTTATAACTAGGGTTACACTTAGAGTATTGTAATATACCTTTTATAGCAACTCATGAACTTGAGAATTGATTTTATCTTTTCGTGGTAGAAATGTTATTTTAGACTATTTTTATTCATTAAGCCTTTGGCTAAACTGAAGTCATTCGTATAATGCACACAGAATATAAAAGAACCACTCTCCCCTAAATAGATCAGTATACTATATTTTGGATTGCTTTATACATAGTCTAATACTTTAAGAAAACTCATACGTGTCTCCACATATGTGTAAATTACTGTTATTGTGACCCTACTATGTGTCAGTCAGGTACTGCAAAGCATAGAGTATGTATTTTAATCCGTACTGCAGATCTTACAGAGATCAGCAGTTCAATTAATCCCCTTTTGTACGTGAGGACAGTGAGGTTTAGAGGAATGTCCACTCAGACCCCCTGGCTGGAGAACAGGATGTACCTTATCTCACACTATAGCACCCTTCCCCCCAACTCATGAATTAGAGATTTGATTAAACATTGTTCAAACCAAAATTGTGTCTGTTCTTGCAGTCTCTGTAGCACACCGGGCCCTTTGCAGTTGGGACCAGCCCATTTCCTTTCTCAGTGGGAAACACTCCAAGTATGCCTCTTGAAACAAAACGCCAAGGATTATTTTTGCAGACTTCTGTGGAGTCATTTTTGGACAACACCCTAGAACAGGAAACCACAGTTTCTCCTAAATGTGTACAGGATGGAAATAGATAACATTCTTCATAAAACCATGGCCACAGTTGTCCTTTCAGATCAGCACTATGGTGGATGGTTTGTTTTATGCATTTTTTATTTGAACTTGCAGGTTGGGTAATGTTAACGAGTGGCTTTAGAATTTTTTTCCTTTCAATAACCTGGAAATGCAGTGACAGTAAGTGTGGAGTTGAGGAAAAACAGTGCTGTATGATTCAGACTCCTTGAAAGCTTTCCCCAGAAAATGGATTGAAAATAAAACAGGGTGTTGCACCGTAAATGATGAGAACACGATTTACTGTGGCTTTGGAAGCCCAGGTAGTGCTGTGGGTTATTGGAAAGAATGTGATGAGTTTAATGGAAGAAAAGGCTCTGTTAGGGACGCTTGCTCAGTAATCCAACAGCAGCTGCTGTTGGAGAGTGAATTTCCCTTTGCTTTGCTACAGTGGAATCGCCCAAACCATTTGAAGAGCTGATCCGATGTGTACCTGTGGCAGGTCCGAAAGGATGGAGGTGCTGACCCAGTGAAGCTCAGAGTCTGTGCCTACAGACATCTCTCCAGAAGCCCCGGGACTCCTTTTCCCTTAGCTGCTGTAACCCTCTTCCTGAAGGGTCCCCATGCAGTAGCCGAGGTGACTGAAACGGACTTGAGTTTTTAAGTCTACTGTAGTTTCGTGATTAGTTTTTAATTATTACAGGCAACACATGGTTATATTCTCTTGGTAAAAAGTGAAATGTTTCATATAGATTAATCCCACCCTTTTTTCTCTCGAACAGAAGCTATTGCTAGGTGTTTTTTCCCCCCGTTGCTAGTTTGCCTTTATTAGGAGTATGAAAAGGTAAATAAATAAATATCTCCCTGTGGGAAATATTTAATAATCATTTTTATTTTATGTTACAGCATATCTTTCACGTGTATGTGTGTCTATGTGATTAAATCACTTTTTAAAGTGGACTTTGCATGTCTGTGCCTTAGATAAGTTATCTACGTTAGTTTGCATGTGTTTTCTTCATGTGGTAAACTCCTGCAAAATATTTCCTTACTGTGGTTATTCCACAGTGATTTGTTTGCTTCTTCATTACTGGCTGTTTAGATTTTTTAAAATTTTATTAGCATTAACATTGACAATTTCCTGGGCATTTGCCTACTTGTCTCTATGTACATGCATGCCACTGTTTATGGCAGTCACATTTGAAAAATCTAAGTGCACTGTAAAAGCGAGAGCATCGTCCATCAGCAAATCCTGGAGATCCTTATTTGCAAAGCAAAACATGGTTTGCATGAAATAGGATGCACTTAAAGGTGGATCTAGAGTTCGCTTCCCAGAGTTACGTCTGTAGAGAGCAGCTTGCACGGGTGTCTGTACCTTGGCTTCTCGGGGTGCTGAGTTAGGCGGGGTGCTCAGTGTCTGCGGTAGCCATCCCGCTTTCTTCTGCCCTCTGATAGTGCCCTGGCTGTTGAAGAACCCCTGTAGGGTTCTGAGTCCACAGGCAATAGAAGATGAACTGTTCTGTGTCCCTCAGCGTGGGATACAGCAGAAGGTTATTCTGGTTAAGTGACAATGGCTTTCGTTGGTAAAAGATGGGGATCTGGAGAAACCTTTGTGAAAGCTGCAAAAATGCAGCTTAGGTAGGATTAGATTCAGGAATGAATCTGACTCTAACTTGTCCTTGTGTTTAAAAGTCTCTATTGTATGATGGGTGTTTTCTAAAGGAAAGTGAATCTCTGATAGCAGTGAATGGCCATCAAGAAAAGTTCTAGTCAGGAGAAAACATTAATATAAAAGAAAATTCAGTTGATTTTAACAGAGGGAGGGGTGAAAATGCTGGATAGCTATACAGTATCTGTTCTCAGCAAACAAATTGGCCAGTGTATCTCAGAACTTGCTTTATCAGTACAAACTGCCTAACATTTTCAGAATTTGATTTTTACCTCTAGTACTGTGTCTTTGCATAATAGGAGAATAGGTTGTTTGAATTAAGTATCTATTTTGAAAATGTCAGTCTCAAGTGAGGTATGCTTTTCATTTAAAGAACATTTACATTTTAAAGAATGACTGTGAGTTAGGCAGTTCCTGGTGGACTTGTTACAGATTTATAATAAGAGAGATATTTGAGTTCTCTTTTTTGGCATCCAACAGCATAATTGTGATAGCAAAAAAATATTTTTG
This sequence comes from Dasyprocta punctata, assembly GCA_004363535.1. NCBI lineage: Eukaryota > Metazoa > Chordata > Mammalia > Rodentia > Dasyproctidae > Dasyprocta > Dasyprocta punctata. The sequence continues at coordinate 30,935 of RJWM01007480.1, read as the reverse complement.
AAGCTGTGGCTAAGAAAGAAGTTTTCATGTTAGTCATTTTAGGTTGGAACCACACATTTTTCTCATGTGTTATGATTATAATTTGCTGATGTTCAGAAACTAATACAATTAACATTAGTGCTTTTAAGCCACCAAGTTTTGAGGTATAATTTACTTTGCTCCAATTGATAACTCCTACAGTATTGAAAAATTTAGGTTATAATTTTAATTGATGGGAAATATTTTTAATGCTTTTGGAACTAGATTTTAGGGGTTTAACAAAACCAACTGTGTTAATAATTTTTTTGGTAAGATCCTTGAAAACAGTACTGTATGGTCAGTCAGTCAGTCTGTCTGTGTCTCTCTCTTTTTCTAAACAATCTTTGAGAGGAGACTTTTTTTATTTTAAAGAGAATAAAACAAAACAAAACAGAATAGAAGAAAACACATCAGGACAAAGCAGTGCAAGCAACACTGGGGATTTCAGAACAAGACAACAGGAAATCAACAGTGGCTACCATAATGTCTCTTGTTTTCTTTGAAATAGTCATTCATATAGTCGCATACAATGAATTCAAACAAATCACAGTAGTATAAAACCAATAAAAACAAAAGAATGAAAGCGTTACAGGCTTTCAAAACCAGGCCGTAGGAAAGTCAACAATGGCTGCCATGAGAGGAGACATTTTGTCTTGTTTTTCACTGTTTTTTTCCAGAGGGATAGGTTCTGGTTCTGGTTTTTTTTTTTTTTTTTTTTTTTTTTTTTTTTTTTTTTTTTTTTTTTTTTTTTTTCATCAGTGATGAATTCATAATGAGAATTATTTTGGAGAATCTGTCATATTGATTATATTTCAATCATATTGTACAATGTTATAAGATGGGTCCAGTACTTCAGATAACAATTTATATGTGGAATTTGATGTTAAGAATCTGAATTTTAAGCTGGGTGTGGTGGCACACGCCTTTAATCCCAGCACCTGGGAGGCTGAGGTAGGCGGAGCATTGTGAGTTGGAGGCCAACTTGGGCTACAACGCGAGTGCAAGGACGGCCTGAGCTACATAGTGCAACCCTGCTTCAAGAAAACTAGGGCCGGGAGTTTGGCTCAGTGGCTTAAGCGCCTGTCTGGCAGGTGCGAGGTTGTGAGTTCGATCCCAGGTGCCACCAAAAAAAAAAAACAAAAAAAAAAGTCTGAATTATATTTAGACGTATCAACTTGTATGATTCTGATTTTAGTTTAAACCTGAAGACTTTTTTTCCCCATTTAAATACAGACACATAATTGTACGTATCTGTGAGGTATAGTAAATAATTGTACAAATCTGTGAGGTATAGTGTAATACTTCAGCATATATAGACAAAACATAATGATCAGATTGGAGTAATTGGGATGTCTGTCCCTTCAGACGTGCATAATTTTTTTGTGTTGCGGACATTCAACATTTTCTTTGCCAGCTATTTTGAGTTTATCAATTAGTTGTTGCCTGCTGTAGTTACCCTATTTGCTGTGGAACATCATAAGATAGTCCTCCTACCCAGCTGGACTCCTGTGCCCTGTATCCACTGGTCATCCTTCCTCCTCCCCTCTCTCTGCCGTAGCCTTCCCAGCCTCTGGTGACCACTACTCTGTGGTCTACTTCTGGCATATCAGCTTTTTAGCTTCCACATATAAGGGAAAATATGTTGTATTTCACTTCACATAATGCCCTTCTGTTACGAATATTTTTTCTTAAAAAAATAAAGTCATAAATTGTTAGCACGTAGCTTCAGTCATGTTGTAAAAGGGTTGAGACCTGATTTATAAATACATTGCTTATTATGAATATCAAAACTGAGTCCCCAAGAAGGGAAGTGATGAGTCTTCATTTTTGATTTGAATGAAGAAGACTGGGATTTGTGGACTGTGGGTTTCCACGTTCCTTCATGCTCTTATGTTATACAACCTACACCTTTTGTCGATCTGAGGTTGGTTATGAAGACCATGAGGTTTGATTACCATGTGTGATATCACTATAGAACAGTTTGCTTTATGAAACTGGCTGGATCCCCCTTTGTTTCAGGGTGCGTATTTAAGTCATTTGCTCTCAGTAGGACACAGGGACACAATACATGGGTTTAGAATGGTCCTAAAGGCTGCTTTTGTCGACACTGACTTTCTGTGTAAGATGCATGTCTTCTGCTGTACTTGCCTAGCATCCATTTCTCTTCATTTGTTCATCTAACTTCTGTTTGCTGAGTGACTCATGTACCTGTTGCTCTGTTCGATGTCGGGTAGAGAGAGTAGTGAACAGGACATACGAAAAGGTTTGTCCTTGTGAAGCTTACATTCTTTCTACTGCAGGAAAGACCTAATGGGTAAATTAAATAAATAAAGTGTGTTAAATAGTGATCTGCTTTAAAAACAAAAATATAAAGTGGAAATGAGTATAAAGTATGCGAAAATCGAAATTTTAGAGAAGGTATGGACTGACCACAAAAGGGCCCCTGATCGTTCTTACTTCTAGACATTCACACTGTTTTCTAGTATTTTCCAACAAAGCCTCAGTGTAGTTTGCATGATCCATACAGTGTGACCCTGTGTGACTCATACCATGCCACGAGGGCATGGTGGCTTCTGAATTAGCTCCCTGGATTTGTTCCTATGGAAGAAGCCAACCTCTATACCATCCTGCCATCGGTCAGCTCCAGTTTGCCAGTCCTGTGAGTCAAACAGTTTGGAAATGGGTCTCAGTCCAAGGAAAGCCTCAGGTACCCGCCAGTCTAGCTGACGTTGTGACTGCGATATGGGAAACCTTGGCCCAGACCGCACAGCTCAGCCATTGCTAAAGGACTGCCCAGGAGAGGCCGTGCTGCGTAGTAAATATTTATTGATGTATTACCTTTCTGAACCCAGGAGGAGTTTGCTTCCTACCATGTGGTAACCACCATGCGCTGGAAAAGCCTTTCCATAAATACGGTGCCTTTGGGGAAGTAACTGGAAGTCTGTTTTCTTCCAGGCCTGTGTATTTTGCCAGAAGCTGTTTTCCTGGTCTGGGCTGTAGTAATGGGTATGTGACCCAACCATGGCCACTTAGAAGGGAAAGATTGCTCGGACCCAGAGACGGATGTGTGGCCAGGGACCACTGACTGCAAGTCAGTTCTGTGCTGTTCCTGAAACTGCCATGTAACCGTCCTTCGCTTCCCTGCTCATCAGAATGTAAGCTAGGAGCTCTTTGAGGCCCGTCAGCAGAGGAAAGCCCATCTGAGAGTGACCTCAGCACCGGAATGCAGAAGTGCGTTGAAAGGCAGACGGTGCGATCTGATGAGAGAAGCAGGGTTGTGTGCATGTGCGCACAGTGGACGCCTGGACATTGCAGTTGCGTGAAGCAGTAAACCCACCTGCCCTTTAGTTCTCTTTGGCTCACTTTGAGGTGAGTTTGTCTCACTTTTAACTCATGTCCTGAGCTATTTGCCATCATTTTAAAAACACTTGGAACTTCAGTTTTCTCACCTATACATTGGGTCTAATTTGACCTACTGTAGTTTTCTTGTGGAAGCTCTTTGGAGAAAACATAAAAATGTGGTAAAAAGTGAAGATTGGGCTGGGAGTGTAGGTCACTGGTGGTGTGCACACTTCAGTTGTACAAGGACCTTGATTTGATCCCTAGCAGTGCAAAAGAAAAACAATTAAGGTTTCTCTGTCTGCTTTATTGACTATTCTTCTGTCCTCAAACCCTCTACCCCATTTCAAACCACTGAGATTTTTTCCCTTGAGATCTATACCTCTTGAATTTACACATAGGTATGTACGTGTGCACACACACATTTTTTTTTTAATTTTAGCATGTCCTAATAAGGAAAGCACACTAACGAAGTCAGTACGTGTGTAGCATTGGCAGTTTGAGGCTTCTCAAGAGCTGTGCTGGTGCTCTTGACATAAATAAGACACCGAAAGGTCATTAGTAGCAGTGGTGGGAGCCGTCAGAGTGGACAGTACTTACCGGAGTTGTAAACCGGGTATGCATCGGGTCAGAGGATTGGTATTTGAAGATTCATGTATCCTCACAACCTGTACTGTGAACTGTGCAGTGGAAGTTAGTGCTGACAGTGCGATACAGAGAGCTAGTTTATGTTTCTGCCTTTCCAGTAAGGCTGTAGGTGTATCTGCATAAAGTTCATGTTAAGCTTAGGCATGAAGTTCATATTACGCTTCTGGATTTAAAATTGGATGTATTTTAGGACTACATTTTTCTTTTTGCTGACTGCATCACATTTTTGCATTAATGTAAAGCCAGAGGGCTGCTGGTGTTCAGGGGTAGGGGGTCTTCCTGGGGGCGGCTGTGCTTTAACTTTTTCCTTGTGCAGTGCTAGAAGGTGAGCACAGTGGCTGCGTGGCCTTCGCGTTGGACCCTAAAGCCTTTCCTTGCCTGTTGGTGCGCGGCCTCCTGCTTAGCTCCCTAAAACGGTTACTGAGCTCTCTGGAATTGTAGCTGCTAGCCTTAAGATACGAATACCTCAAGAGTGGAAGGAAGAAGATACGGCACTTGCACAGCTGGACACTTGTTCCCATTCATCTCTGCCCCTCTTCCCCAAAGGAGTTAGTTTTTCCGCAGTAGTTCTCTCAGCATGCGGGTTTTGTCGCGTCTCCAGGCTTGGGCCGCGAATCCCTCTCTGCTGCCCTGGTGTAAAGGTGCTTCTGCACCCTCTCCTCCTGGCACAGCAGGATTCCAGCTCCGTGGGTTTGCTACCTGTGCACCCTAGAATTCTTTGGCTGCTTGGAGCCATAGAGAATTGTACTTTCTCTACTTAGGGTCTTCCACATAAAACTTCAAAACTCAGTTTGAAGAAAGGCTCGAAACAGCTCTCAAAAGTGCATGTGAAAGTCAACTTCATAGTCTGAGTGTTTTTCTTGGGGGTATAAAATGATGTGACAGGGTAGGCCTTTTTGAAGTAGAGCGAGTCTGTAATGACAACAGCTTTTCTCCATTCCCATCTCTCTTTGTACTTCTCTGCTTGTGGCTAGCATGTGCTCATGGCCTGCGACAGGAAGCTTGGGGAGCCCCCGGGTGAGGGGCCTCGGGTGCCTGGCTGGAGATGTAGGATGGGACCAGCACCCACCGGGGCTCTCAAAGAACTGCTGAGCATCCTGGGCTGGAGGAGGGGGAGGGCGGGTCTGCCTGCGTCAGGGCGCACGCTTCCCTGTCTGTGTCCCTTACCGTCCTTCTGCCCCCTTCGGTCCACGCTGCTTCCTTTGTGGCTTAGGAATCTACGGGGACAGTGCCGGCCATCGTGGTCAGATGCAATGGGCTCTCTTTTACTTATATCGAATGCCAAGACAGTATTTTAAATTATAAAATTCCCCCAACATAATGTTTACCATGTGTGTGTGAGTGTGTGTGTGTGTGTTAATTAGTAGGAACTCAACCCAGGCCTTTGCATTGTATCTGTTTATTTTGAGACAGGGTCTCACTGGGTTGTCCAGTTGGCCTTGGACTTGTGTGATCCTCCTGTCTCAGCTTCCCACCGGGCTGGGATCCCAGGTGTGTGTGTGCTACCTTGTCCAGCTTCGTTTACTGTTTCAGTCATTTCAAAGTGTCCGTTTCAGTGTCACCGAGAATGTCCCAGTGTGATAAGATCATCCCCACTGTCTAGTTCCAGAACTTTTTTATCACTCCCAGTCGAAAGCCCCCTCCCCATTTTACAGACACTCCGTTTCCCAGCCCTCTCGGTGCTGGGCAGCCACAAATCTACTTTGTAAGTACCAAGAACTTTTGAAGTCACCTTAAGAATTATAAGATTTATCTTTTAGACAGTAGTTTAAGAACAAGCCAAAGTAATACTCACATGCAGTTTTATCCTTCATTTTAGCATTTCTGTCCCTCCCCATGCCCATGCTAAGACATTTGGAAGTCTGTCTTTCTATACTTCCTTCTCATTGCATGCATGCATATGTACTCAGACATTTTGATTCATTTTCTGATTGTTCATAAATATGAAATTGCAGTGTATACATCGCTCAGCAATGCACTGTGTGTAAGTCTGCTGTATAAACTTGTCTCCAGGTCATTGCAAGCGGCTCTAGCTCTTTCACTCTGAAGAGCTTTGTGATACTGTGAGTGTGGATGGTTCATAAATTACTCAGTCATACTGCGCTAGGAGGCCCTTTGAAGGCTCGGTAATTAATCTAGGGAAATTCCTGGAATGAAGGCTGGACAGGTAGAATTAGTCCCTTTTGCATGTGAGGGTACTGAACCTCAGAGGGTAAATCATTTACCTAAGTCACGGAAACAGTATGGCTCCGTGACATTGTCACCCAGACCGATGGCTTTCAAGTTGATTCTGTCCAAGTTTAACTGTCGTGCATTTTCTCTAGGTGATGTTTCTTTATTTTTAAAGCTGAAATGGTCTTTTTAATAGGTTATTTCTCTTTTCCGCTCTGTTCTCATCCTACTCTTGTATTCCTGTCTGTGTCTGAACTATTTTCTTACTCTCCCGAACTGGCTCCTATGTTTAATATTTTGCAGTTTTGCAGTTGAGATACAAAGATCTCTTAATTCCAGAAAACTTACATTCCACTATGTTATGTAGACTTAGAATTAAAAGTCCTTTGAAGCTTTGTTAATGCATATTACATAACTGAAGGAAGTACATGCCGGGGTTTAAGTGGGTTCGTCAAGTTCTTACAGCCCTCCAGTGGCCAAGGCAAGACTTGTGCCCGCGTCTCCTGAATCACATTCTGTTCCTGATGCCGGAGGTACAGCATCTCCCGTGGTGACTCCATCTAATGGAAGTCACTGCCTAGATGAGAAACTTGGGTGATGAATGACGTCTGCTTAGAGTGGGATGGGCCAACCCACAGGACAGCGAGAGGGTCAGGCGGTGTGTGAGCCACAGGTCGCTTGCCGCAGCACAGTGACCGTGATGATTTTGAGTACGGTGAAGAATGGTTCCATTTCTGTATTGTAAGGGTCAGCCTAGAGACCAGTCCCAAAGCCGGGCTGAGATCCTAGAATTCATAAGTCTTTGGGGCGATTTGGTCAACATTTGCTTTAATTTTGTAAGTGTTTAAATTATAGATTGCTAACTGGTACTGTTACTAGTGTCTTTATACTAATCTAGGGACAACTAATTCCATTATTCTACCCACTTGGTATGCATATCTTGCTGTTGAGTGTTGGGTCTGTGAAAATGATTTCTTTTTGTCTGTTTTTCCCTTGCAATAAAACACGACTTTCTTTGTGCTTCGGAAGACAGTGCAGGCTCGAGTACACCAGGCTGTCACAACCTCAGCCCTACAGCCGCTGGGGCTACACAAGTCTGCTGCGGGAGGACTGATCTGGGCAATGTGGCATGTGTAGTAGCACCCTAGGGTGGCCTTTCCCACTGGACACTGCCAGATGTCTCCTGACATTGCCAGAGAGTCCTAAGGGCAATATTGCCTTTGTCTGAAAAGTCACTGGGTTAAACTGACGCATGTCTTCAGTGGGTTGTAATCAGTGTTTACCAGGTTTCCTCCCTGTCTCTTTGTATTTCAGGTGTTAGAGCAGTGATACGAAGGCAGGAAGGAAAGCAAACACTCCTGAAGCATTAGGAAGGCTAGCTTTGCCTCCCTGTAATGCAGAGCAGGAAAACTACCAGTATAGACTTTCACATTCAACAATAGGTGGCACACTGCTCCCAGAAGCCTAGCTGACAGTGGACGGAGAAGACAGTTTTGTGAGTGGAAGCGTCCCAGTTCCTTTTTATTATTAATATTGCCAACTCCTTTCATCTTACCTCTCTTAAAAGGACATTCTGCTTAACAGTGTTCTTACAACCAATTTAGCTCTTCAAAATGAGCACAGCTTGCCATTTAGTTTATAAAACAAGCCTGCAATCAATGTAGTGTTTAAAATAGAAATGTCGAATGATGGGGAGATTAAACCAAGTGAACTCTGGTGTGTCAATTATTTTCTCAGTGTCACATCAAAACCCCATTTTTTACCTTTCTCAGAATATTAGGTGCTCTGTATGTATTTGTTTGAATAAGCGAATGAATATTTACTCTGAATTAGTACTTTAATTAAGGAGCACACTATTATAATATATGGTTTCTTTAGAAAACAGGTCATGAGATGTCAGTTGGGGGAACTGAAATTATGGCAGCTCAATGACTCCTAGTGAAATTTCCTAAACTTTTAATTATGATGTCTTCCTGTGTATTTGAAGATTATAAATTGATATTTAAAGATTATAACCGCAGGGCTTATATCTAGCATGATAGACGAGTTCATTGCAAACTCCTTTTAATAAACTACCTACCCATAAATTTAGAAATAAATGCTGGCTTGTTTTTCCTTCTAAGTATGTAGGGCATGATGAAAGAATGTGGAAGTAGGATGTGTTATTTTTATGGCCATGTGCCTGACTTGTTTAGTGGTCAACTAAGGAGAATAAAGCTTAATCTCGTGGAGACTCTCAAAAACAATGATAGTGTTTCTTTGAAAATCATTGTATTTTAATCCATATTAATAGTAATATTTTTAAATATTTAAGGGAGCTTGGGTTCTTTATCACAAGAAGACCGTTGGTCTTACATTACCTACCTACTATGCACCAGTTATTGTTAAAGACCTTCGGGACTTCATTTATTTCACCATGTGATTCTGTAGAGACCAGAAGGTTGGGTCACAAGGGAGATTATTATTTAGCCCAGGCCCCACTGTGTTACTAAATCAGACTCCACCTCAGGTCTGGGTTTGAATCACTCCTTATCTAAAGTCACAGACTCTCATAGCAAGGACAAATTAACCAGTGTGAACTGAAGGTTTGCTTCCTGGGAGGCCTGTGCCCAGCTTTCATTCCTTCCTTTAGTCGTGAAAAGTTGGTTCAGGAAGGATTGTATGGAAGCCTCACCCTTATACAGTAGACAAGGAAAATTTCTTATCTGAATGAGCTGGTAGTTCACACTTAGTGCTGCTTGGTTCTGAGGCGTCTCATTTATCCACATACTGAACCAGTCTAAAGTCTTGAGTTTTTTGTTTTAATAAGCAAGGAGATTGAATTATGGAAAGACTAGTGAAGGATCAATTACTGAACAGTTACAGAAATAATGACCTGAATACAGGTCTTTTGTTAAACCCTACCAAAATTACCTTTCTTTTGAACTGGTTTTAGATGATAAAATACTGCTGCTATGGCATTAACCTGCAGAAATAATTCGTGTCTCTTTGCTTGTATTTTTCTGTGCTACGACATAAGCTTCTTTATTCACTATATATTTCTTGCATTAATATTGTCTGTGCCGTATACTAGGTGCTCAGTAAGTAATTATGTAGACTTCAGCGGCTTTCTTATCTAGGAACATATGGGACCTCTCAGCCTGTGTGCGTGTGCGGGTGTGGGTGTGGGTGTGTGGGTGTGGGTGTGGGTGTGTCAGTGCATCAGTGTTAGGGATTGAACCAGGGAGCACTGAGCTACTGGCTGTTTAAAATTTCTAGTTTTAAAATTTGAGGCAGTATTTCATTATGTCACTAAATTGCCCTGGCTGGGCTTGAACTTGGTTATTCTCCTGCCTCAGCCTCCCGCAGTGTCAGGATTACAGAAATGTTGACTATGCGACTTGACGTTTTCAATTTTGGGGTATATGATTATCAACTAGGATTTCCTTTCACACTGAGTAAATTCCGAAAAACAGTGCAAGGTTCCAGTTTGTGTATCATCCCCTGAAATCACGTATGGTTTCTTTGTCATGTTCCCGAAGATGTCGAAACAGAAGAGGGAGCGTTCGGTGTGCATTTCAGAGTGCAAAGTTCTTTCTCCGTGGAATGGGAACGTTTGGGTAGAGGGCTGTGCTAGCGAGGGAACCTGTGCCCTCCGTCACTGAATGTCCTTTATCATCCGTCCCATCTTACTGACCAGGAGGTCTCACCTTTCACTTGTCACAGGCTCTGAGATTTTCGCTTCTCTGCCTGGGTGAAAAGCTGTGGCTTTTACCCGCACAGCCTAGGCAGCGAGCTGACTTTACTATGGAGACTTTTCATGTAACGTTGTTCCTTATGCATGTGTACGTCGTAATGCACAGTGGTCCCTTGTGCATTTCTTTTGTGTGTTTGGGTGTGTTTACTAAGCTTTGTACAGTTTTCTCACATGTATAGCTTTGCGCATCCACCACCGTCTGTGTCCCAGATAGTTCTGATGGGAGGCGTGGCGCTCTGTATACCTGTCTTGCTCCTGGCTCTTAGTTCTTGAGCCTGACTCCTTGCAATTGCTGATTTCCCTCTTTTCCAGAGTTGTCCTGTGTTAAAACGTTATACAAGTGGGATCATACAATGCATAACCTTCTAGAGTTTTTTTTTTTTTATTCAGTCTGGTGTATTGGAAAATCATCCAAATTGTGGAATATGTCAGTAATTGGTTTCTTTTTACTGCCAGTTTTTAAAAATCTGGAATGTCATTGTAAGAAGGAGCTCTAGGAAGTGAGCTTTTAATGGGAATTTCAGTGACATAAGGTGTCAAGGCAGGACATTCAGCTTTACTTGCTCTTCTCCAGTGTTTCTGAGTTACTTTTTTAATTTAAAAAAAAAAAAAAAAAGGCCTTGCCCCTCAAAGCTTTTGTCAGGTCCAAACAAAATCCCAGGAAGCTGCTGATCAAAGGTACCAGGTAGAAGGGACTCCTCCAGGGGAGGGAGCGCTACCTTCCTTTTACTGACTCTGTGTAGTCAGCTGTCACCAGAATCTGTCCTTTGTCATCAAAGCTTTGGAGAAATGCCCCACATAAAAGAGGAGAAAGCCAGGGCACCAGAGGGGCTTGTCACTGTTGTTGTTTGTGCAGGAAGTATTGTTTTCTGCTATTGGTGAAGTAATTTTCGGCTCCAGGTGAGGTCAGATCAGTCTCAGTGGTTTTCCCCAGCCTGCTAGGGTGCCTAGTGTGGTGTTAATTAGTCAGAGGTGGCAGTGTTGGCACCGCTGGTCCTTGCTGAGTCCTTGAAAGGCGGTGGCCGTTCCTAGGCAGGCCTTGAGTGGGCAGGGCAGTCCGTGCTGCTGGTGCCAGGAGCTTTTATTGTGTAGTTTAAAGTTTCTGCCGTGCATCCTGATGTTAGAAGAGCTCTCTGTTTCAGGGATGCTGCATGAATTGTGATGTTAAATGGTAAACTTTGTGGGGGCAGAAGTAAGATGAGGCCAGATGCAGAGGGTGTGAATGTTCATACCCTATTGTAGCAGCTGGAAGTAAATGTGTCACAACTCTTTAATACTGGCACTAAGATTAATGGCTTCACTTGGACTTTGGGCCAAGGAATCATAACTAGTGTTGGAGGGTTATCATCAATAGGGGATATTCCCAGACCTAACAGTCAGCCAGGCATGGTGGTACATGCCTGTAATCCTTGAATTTGGGAGGCTGAGGCAGGAGGATCACAAGTTCCAATTCTGCCTGAGCAATTCAGCAAGACACTGTCTCAAACTAAAAAAGGGATAGAGATGTAGCACTGAGTGAAGGCCCAAGGTTCAATCCCCGTTACAGAAAGAATTGCAGAACACAGTTACCTGGCACTTTATTTTCCAGACCTGCTTGATAAAACTTATTTTTAGAGGGCTGGGAGTTTAGCTCAGTAGCCTAACACCTGCCTCGTAGGCACGAGTTTGTGAGTTCGATCCCCGGTACTGGAAAGCAAGCAAACAAACAAAAAAACCTTATTTTTAGGATATCCCTTCTGTTTTCCTAGTTTCTACCCAATGTCAGCTCAGTTAGTATTACGTTTCCTCCTAATACGTGACTACCAGCGTGGGTTGGGTATCTGTGGGCCTTAGTTGCCTCAGATCAAGATTAGGTTTTAGTTAATGCCCCCTAAACTCACTGATATTCTTAGTAGTCCGTAAGATCAGTGAGTACAGAATAAGACCTGGCATTTTTGCTCTGAAGAGGGGTTGCTTTTCCAGTGTGGTCCCTGTGAGTTCCTTCTGATGACTTAGCAACTCCTCTCTAATAAGGGCGGCCAGTTCCTCAGCCAGATCCGAATGGCCGCGCCCTCTCTTAGGACAGAGCTGACCATGTGCCAGACCAGTGCAGCCTCCTTTCTTGACCCCTGTCCTGAGCTCGGCACTGGCCTGCCCTGTCCCCTCTGTCTGCCTTCCTTGATGACCTCAAGGAAAGCATTCAGGGGTGGTGGGCGTGGTCTGTAGATGTTCATTGTAAAACTCTTTCAGTTTTGTTGTATGTTTGAACATTTCCCCAATTTGAGTGTGTGTTCAGCTGCTCTTGCCGTGACGCAGCCTGACCTACAACCCTCATCACACCACCTACTAAAAAACAAAAACAAAAACAAAAACAAAAAAAACAAAACAAAAAAAAAAAAAGAAAGAAAAGGATATCTGGTCCTATACTGTCTGTCAGCTTTCCAAACTGAGGTAAACAAACCATCTCCCTTTACAAATAACCCAGCCTTTGGTGTTTGTTACAGTAGCCTAGAACAGACTAACTCAGTATCTCTGCCCCTGCTGTCTGATTGTTAGGTGTGGGATTTCCCAGTCTTCCCATTCTGTGCAGATGTTGCCAGCAAAGTGTCAAACTGATCACCCAGAGGATTCTGGGAGAACTAAGGTGAATCCTAGCATGCTAGAGTCGTTCGCTTCTCCCTTGATCTTTCTCAAAAAAACTATGTGGTTCAGGTGTGCATGGTGACCTGAGTTTGTTTTGGCTCTTAATTCTCCACCATGAAGCTGTACTTCTCTGGTTGTCCTTGTTAGCCTTAAATTCAGTTCACCAGCCACCTGGCATGTTCGTGTAGCCCAGGATTTTAATGTTTCTTTTCAAAATCCGTGCGTTGGAAATTGAGATCAGAATTTAGGAAGATACCAGGGAAGAGGCAGGGAACACCATGGGATCCACTGCTTCCCAAGGTGTGGTATCTGTTTTCGCATTCTTAGTAGATTGTTTCTTTCCTCACCTTTATCTACATGGCTGCACAAAAGCTCCGTCGTGTCATCCTGGTATCCTGAAAGGCCCTCCGTCTCAGCATGCCACGGTCACTGGGCACATCCAGTTACTCTTCTTTTCCCTGCTCTGAGACCATTTTATGTTTATTCCCTCTAGTGCTAAGTATTTAAGCTGGCTGCATCTGGGGTCTGGAGAGTGTTGGTCATATTTCTGATTAGTGGGGATGATGGTGTTTCTGTCTTGTGGCATCTTGGCAAGTAGCTTTGTGTACTTGGCCTGGCACCTTCATTACTGTGGGTTCGATACCAGGCCAAATAGAAAGCTGTTCTGAACTCACTTGTGTACAGTATCCCAAATTTTCTCAGTAGTGATGATGGTGATAATAGTAGTTACCAGGTGTCCAGCTTCCTAAGAGGTCTTGTTTCTGCATCTAATTCTGTAAAAATCACACAAGAAATTACATTTTCCCATTTTCTAGCTGAAATAGTTGGGTGCTGCAGAACTTGGTTCGAAGCACTTGTCTTGAAAGTGCTAAAGGCAAGACTTGAACTCTGATCATTGGTGCGTCACTTCCTGCTTCCCAGTGGTGGACCAGCTGGGTTGAGCACTGGCCGCCCTCACTGGCCCCACATCTTGCCATAATGGAATCATCCTTTCTTGGATGTGGTCACCCCCCATGCTGATGGGGCAGGTGACAGCGAGCTGCTTCCTCCCCAGGAGTGTGACGGAGCCGTTTTCCTCTCGTCCTCTCGTCCTCTGAGTTCTCCTGGTTTTCTGTATATGCGTCTACTGCCATTGTAGCCAGATACCCAAGTGCAGCGCCCCGGGAGAGAGCTGTTTCCTCTGCTATCTACATAGCGAGAGCAGCCACCGAAGGCCTGGCGTGTGCACTACTCTTCATTTTCTGCTGGCTGCATCTGCAGTGTTCTAGAAAATGCTGAGAGCGAGCAGCTATTCAAAGCCACTGACTTTCGATTATCATCCTGTAGTGCAGTTGCTTTAACAAGCCTTCCTAGTGTGGCCAGGACTGGGCAGCCACTCAGGGCCTCTGGTTTCTGGAGAGGAGTAAGCTCGAACTCCTGGCAGGGCCCAGAGTGTGAGTCTGCAAAGGCTCCCGTGGACAGTCCTGTGACTGAACCGTGACACTCTCGTGTGGCATGGGTTCCTGTAGCGCCGTCCTCATCACATCCACAGATGGGCCGGCCTTCCTCTGTGCACTCTTCAGGGATGCCGCCTCCTCTCCTGTTGGTATCGTTTTATTCTACAGCATCTACTCAGCACCTGCCCCTCTTGCTTTGTGTCTCAGCACATCAGCAGCAGCGCTTCTCAGCTTGCCCATGGTAGCACACACTTCCGTTTGCATGGGACTGTGATCATTTCCGTCACTTTCCTCTGATGTCTCATAGAACAGCGGGGAGGGTGCGGGTAAGGTCCCGGGAGGCCATGCCCACCCAGTGCAGGCAGCGTGGGGCTGTGGCTGCGGGCTCCAGGTTGGGCAGAGGAGTGCGACTAGCTTCTTTTTGTGCAAATCCTGTTTACCCGCTTTGGCACTGGGGGTTCTTGTAGTCTAGCAGCAACTTACTTGCAGTGGAAAACAGATCACAGGAGTGCTGGGGTATGGGGCCAGAGAAACATTTGATAGGCATTTGAAGGCTCTTCTGGGCTGGGTAGAACATCTTCTTCAAGCCAGGAGTCAGATTGCCCAGGACTGTGAAGGGACCAGTACCAGATGGCCTCCTGGCCCCAAAAGTTCCTTTTGGAGCTGAGCAAGGTCTTCTTGTTGCCGTGATTCAGTGGCAGCAGGCGCTGGTGGCAGCCCCTCGTGGTGCCTGGCACGGGCCCCACCCCCTGCCTCCCAGAAGCTACAGCCCTCTTCTGCAGCCAAGGAGCAGTTGCATGTGGAGACACACCAGCCGCCCCTGCTGAGCTCACTTGGTTGCCTGAAGTGAGGATGGTTAAATGGGTAATTGATGGACGCAAAAAGCCAAAGGAAGCAGGGGCCTGCTGGGTAACTAGCTGGTTTACGAGGCTTGTGCACGTGTGGTGGAAGTTGGCAACTTTTCCAAGGTGAGTCTTTTCCCTTCTCTTATAATAATAACCTTAATAATTCATTGCTTTTTGTGAGTCATACCCTAAGCTCTTTACATCTAATATTCATTAGATCCTTGTATGACTCCTACCTTCATAGTAAAAATAGGGCAGTTGGGGCCCCGATTGGTACAATGAAGTGTCCAAGGTCACACAGTTTGGTAAAGGGGAGAATGGGCTGCTTGGGGGGGTTCTTCTAATTTGATAGCCTGGGCTTCACCCTGTACCTCTTATCCATCTCCTTTCCCTCCCTTCTTTCAGGGCTCTTTGAGCACCCGTCCTGCCCTGTGCTGTCCTGTGCTAAAGAAAAAGAGGCAGAGATAGACAGACAGACCGACAGATAGACATTGGCTTTCCTTTAAAAGAAAAATCTCAGCATTCAGATGAGGAGATGAACAGGTGCTCCTGCCTGAAAGGCTAGGGAAAACTGAATCACATGCAGCCCAGCGTCGGGTTCCTCCTGAGCCCGGGGCCTAGGGGTGGAGCGCTGTGGTCTGGGTCTGGCACCCACCGAGGAGCATGCTGGGCCAACACCTTGTCCAGGCCGCCCAGCGCGCAAGAAGTCCAGGATCCCTTCCTCTGTGGCTATGATTTAGACTGCCTTGAACACGTAGGGCTGCTTAGAACAACACACTTGTGTTTCCATCTTACTGAAGCTGCGCCCCGGTTTTCCCAGAGCGGAGACTTGCAGAGAAGAAAGGAGGTGCTTCTTAAGATCCGCCCCGTGCCCACCCTGGTGCACGTGTGATTTCTCCCGCCAGGACAGATCTGTCCAGGGGACTCAGTCCCATCTGCTCTCCTGTTGCAAAGTTCCAGGGTCAGAAAGTTTAAGGTAGCTTTTAGATCACTTTTCTGCTTAGAGCCCTCTTGCGGTCCTTTGATCCTTTCAGAAGTGATTCGAAAATTTCCAAGTGCCAGGAGGCAGCCGGATCTGATCTTAGCCCTGCTTATCTCATGGGCTGCCTTTCACGCCACTGCATTGGAGCTTCTGGTCTCTGCACTTCCCCTGAGGTGCTGCGCGGGTCCCACCCAGGCCTTCCTGTTTAGAGGATTCTCCTGCCTCCCTCTGCCTTTTTTGTTCCAGTTTCTTCCTTTTTCAGGTAAAATTCTCCTGGTGTAAGTTTGACTTGGAAGGTTTTGTTGGGCCTAGCACACATATTTGGCTTATAGAATTACCCTGAGGCCAATTTGTAACAGAAAATTGTTTACAAAGGGTTTTTATTTTTTTACTAAGCACAAATAAAGAAAACTATCCAGGGTTGAGGCCAAATGCTATTTCTCCTAGTGTTCCGAGTTTCTGAGGCTGGGATTTTGAGCCCTTGGATTATTTTGAATTCCTTTGGACATCAGTTGTGTACTTGAAATAACCTCATATTTAATTCAACACATATATTTGTAACAAGGCCTGACTTTGATGACTTGCTCAGGTTTTTAAATTTTAATTTTCTTTTTCTAAAGATTTTAGCAGCATCCTAGATCTTCTGGCGTTTGGGTTGGTCACCTCTAAACACTTTTTCAGTGGCATACGTGTGCTCTTCTCTGCTTGCTCCTGCTTTGCAGCCCACAGGGAGGCGGGCTGTCGGTTCCTGGTTGTGGTGATTTGAGGGACCTGAGTTTGGTCCCCTTGGCATGGATTCACTGTGGGTATTTTCTCCTATCACTGCAGCTGCCCACGAGGGACTGGGTTTAGTGGAGAAGCTGCCTCCAGCTCGCTTTCCCTTGCCCACTTCTCTGAAGCATCTCTATGTAATCCAGAATTTATTTTCTATTTTGACCTAATAGTGCCTTGGTTTTTCGCCAGAAGCACAGAATGAAAGAACATCTTGTGGTCAGTTCATGGGCAGATCTTTGTGAGAAATAACATCCTGTTTCAGTATTTTCACTGCGTGACTAAAAAAATGTCAAGACCGAGAATGAGTGTTTGCTTTTCGGCTGGGTAGGTGCACACATTTCAGACGACTCCAGTGGCTGCTTGAGTGTTCCAGAGTTGTCTGTCTTGGGCTTTGAAGCCTGGTGTAGCATTCTTTTTTTTTTTCCTCCTTTTTTCTGCTGAGGATTGAGACTACAGCTGCCACACTGAGCTACATCTGAAGATCTTTTTCATTTGAGACAGGGTCTTGCAAGGTCTTCATTCAGTTGTCCATGCTGGGTGAAGCTTGTGATTCTCCTGCCTCTGCTTCCCGCAGTGCGCCGCCATGCCCAGCCCTAGGTGCCATTGTTAGTCATGTTCTCTGTCTTCTTTCCTCCTCTCCTCTAACACTTGTGCCACAATGGCTCCTCCCCCTTTTCCGCCTTTGTTCCCGCTTTATTGTCACTGTCACCGTACAGAGCTTTTCTTGGCACAGGCTTTCCCTTCCAATGGTCTTGCCCCCTGATGCCATCACCTTGGGATCAGTCTTCACTGTGTATTTCTTTGGGGTACAGATGCTTACATTGAAGCGACAGGAAGTACCTGCATTATTGTTTCCACGATCTTAAGATGAAAGTGTGCAGAAAATTTAAAACATTCTGTTTTCTTGCTTTTTGTTTGGTGTATATATAGTTTTTATACCAAACATCCTTTGCTGATAAGTTTTTCATTGCAAAATGGAAAAACTATTTTTTTTTACCTTGCAGTTATGAGCATCGTAGGATGTTTTAAAATCTGTGAAAGCGCCGCCTGTTTAAACTTTGATGTACTACCAAAATGTTGGTTTAAATAGAGGTAGTGATAACGATGACTGATTGTCCTACACTTCTGTTTTTGAAATAATTGAGGTCATTTATGGAAAGAGCAATTAATAAATGTGATGATGATTTTTTTAAAAAGCGAAATAATGTTACTTATAAAACTTCCGATTTGGAGGAGGCTCATGAAAAAAACTGCTGAACTAGGGGAACAAAGTGACATTTCTTCTCAGCTGGTCGGTCTGTCTGTCTGTCTCTTTTTGTGTGTGACAAGGTCTTACGGAGTAGTACAGACTGGCCTCAGACTTGCTGTGTCACCCAGACTGACCTCATACTGGTGATCCTCCTGCCTCAGCTTGTCGGATTATAGTTTGCACCTTTTCATCCAAAGCAGCATTTCTGTAAGAGCTGGTTTTGTAGGATTTTTTTAGACTGTCTCTCTGTGCTTCAGCCTCCTTGTTTCTAGGTCAGTAGTCAGAGCATCCTGAAATTGCCTTCCAAAATCCCTCTTTTCTTCACATTTCCTTGTATTAGAAATGTAAAAATGCTGACTCCCAGCTGGGCCCTCCTAGATCACGATGGGTGGTGTTTGGCAGAATCTGCAGTGAATTTCATGAAAGAGGAAAGCTTTGCTGATGTGATGACCTGTCTCTCTTTGGCCTCACACTTTAGAATTCATCTTGCATTCTACTTCCCCTTGCTTCTGGAGCAGTGGCTTTGGGAGTCAGGACCGTGGAGCCTGGAAATCACCAGCAGTGCTGGCTGCTTACTTTCCCCTTTGAGGGAGACAAATAGCTCTGTTTCTCCATTTCTCTTTCTCTTTCTCAGCAAGACTGTTTACCTGTAAAGGCCATGGACATCAAGGATCCAGAGATCTGTGTTTTGCAGCCGAGTGTTCTAGCCCAGCTGTTCAGAAACCCCGCTCAGAACCAGAGCTCTCTGAGCTGAAGCTCTTGAAGCTGCGACACTCGTTCACGCTATTCACCCAGCACGGCGATGCCTGCCTCTGGGGTAATGGGGCTTTCCTCATATCCACCATTGAGCACCGGAGCCTCAGAAAGGCAAATACTTCTCAAACGGACTTGTCACAGAAAGGATTGGGCTAAATAAGTATATTTGCTGGTGAAAGTGGCGTGCCCTTGCTCTAAAGGACAGTCTCTCAAGTGCAGATTATATTCAGAATGCACTAAAAATGTTAGTTGTAGAATTAGAATGAGTTAGTTCTAGTATTCAACTCTGCAACTCAGTAGTTGTGTAATTTTGCATAAGTTATTTATGCTAGGTGAGCCCCAGAGTCTCCCCCTGTAAGATGGGAACTACATTTCGTTCTGATCATGGTTCGATGGTGCAGCAAAATGATTTAGGCTGTGCTTGTGTTGCCTGGCCCTGAGTCAGTGCTCACTCTGTAGCAGTAGAAGCTGGCTTTGCGTGTGCGTGTGTGTGTGTGTGTGTGTGTGTGTGTGACTATTCCTGTAGTATATCGTATTTACAGCATATCATGTTCATTCATTCATTCATTCATACATTCATGGGTATTTCTCTTAGGGAGAGAATTGCCCTTGCTTGGGTGAGGCATCTCTGAGCTGCCTTGGGTGTGACACTTTTGCAAGTCCCACCCATGTATTCCCAGAATAACCTATACGTCTTGAGAAGTTAAGTTACCAGGCTGGAAGAACTACCACATTTGAATAGGAGGGTGCTTTTCTTGAAATTATACTCCCCCTTTGAGATCCATCTTTAGGAAACAGGAGAAGTTGATTGTGCATCAAAACTCTTCATCAATAGAATGATGAGGAGTTAAAGACCGAATGAAGAGTTGTAAAGTGTGCATGTTTGTGTCTGTGTTCTTCCATTTATGACAGGCATTAAGTAGAAATAAATCAATGGAACCATTTGAGGGAGCTATGTAATAATTCAGTATCGTTGAGTATTTGTATTCTTTAGGATCAGAGAATTCTGTTTGTCTCTTAGAGAAACTTGTGGTACAGGTAGCCAGTGTGACATGTCCAAGACTGTTTATAATTTATAACAGCAGCTTACGATGGAAAGAAACTGGCTGCAACCTGCGTGCCTGTCGTAGGTCACAGGTGCCTGTGCTGTGCTGTATGCATACCAAGGGAAACCATGCAGCTGCTGAAGTGAATAAACTGGGCCAGTAGATCAATGTGGACACATTTTCACTTTACCTGTAAGATTTTGTATCTTAAATATTAAAGCAGATCTGAAACAAACATAGCAAAATACTAAATCAGGTTAAATAATGGTGGTGACTGTATGCCTGTCAGTTCAATTGTTTCTGGACATTTGAAATAGTTTTAAATTTCAGATAGTTGCTGGCAAGGAAGAAAAATACTATAGGATGTGTTATGGGTTGCATTGGCATTTATTTTTATGTTATGAAATACTGTTTTCTCGAGAAAAATAAATTTTGGTGACATGTTTGGAGTGAATGTTGGTATTTTGGGGCGAGGGAGTTTAGTTCACACACACAGAGTGATCAGTTTGACGAGCGTGCATTTTTGGATTTATGTCTCAGCGCCCATTTTTCTTGGCTACTGGATGAGGTGGAGATTTAACCCCTGGTCCTGCTGCTTGCTGTGTAAAGCTGTCCAGTAGAGTAGTGGAGTTGAAACGGATAGCGCCTGTTGATTGACGTATGAGACAGCATGGGGTACAGGATAAATGTGTACTTCTGGAGTTGTGCTTAGATATGGGGAAGTTGCTGTACAATGCAGTTATGGTGCCCAGCCGTAGAGCCTGAGTCAGCCTGTCTAGACCACCCGCATGCACAGGCCTTGCTGCTGCCCCCTCGTGTGGAACAGGAGGCTCACCCTGTCTCTGCAGTGCTGAGACCCGCGGCCGTGTTGGAGCAAGTTCTGGCCCTCTTTGCTTTGTGCTCCACACTGTGAGACATCAGGGTGATCTTGGAGCCTCTGCTGATGCGCTCAGGCCTGCTTGGAAGCCCACACTTGGAGCTTTGACTGTCTCCCCAACCGTGTCTGTCTCCTTGCTTTACATAGCTGGTGCTGATGCGGTCCAGGCCATGTGGTCTAGGACACTGGTTGGGGCACCTTTAGGGCAGTGACGGTGAACTTTTTAGAACCCTCAGTGACAGTTGAACCAGCCCCTGTGGCCTGTGTGCCACACGTTCACCACCACCACTGTAGGGGCTATTTGACAAAGTGCGAAGGCAAATCTGATTGCTAGGATTTGGGATGAGGTGGTGTCCCATTAGCATCTAAGAGCCGAGGCCGAGGATGCTGGTGAACATCTCACAGTGCACAGGGCGGTCCTCTAGGACAAAAAGTTACCTCGCCCCAAGTGTCCGTGGTATCCAAGGGAGAGGCACTGCCCTGTGCCTAGTGTGGGAGCCCCGAGCTGAAGCCCGTAAGTGAAATTCCTCCTGTTGGTGTCTCAGTGTAGAATCAACCCGTCTGGCATCAAAGAATTCCTCTCACATGGAGCTGAAAGACAAAGCAGTTCAGGAAACCGGGAAACCTGTGAAGTCCTGCCCGGTCTCGGACTCCATTAGGCATGAGGGGATGAATGGGAACAGGAAGCGGCTGCCTTGTACATTTCCTCATCCTCTTTTTCTCCCTCCAAGGGCTCTTGTGTAAAGAAGGAGATTTAGAGTGGATAAAGATCTTAGGAATCTTTTGCTCTGGCTTTTGATCCCTCTTCTCATTTCAGTGTGTGGAAGTCACATGTCCAAGTGCAAAGCCTCTCAGAATATCGAGCAGCTGGCTCTTGGGGCTGATACCTACTGAGACAGCTGGGCGCCCCTTGAGAAAGGTCTGGGCTGCTGGGGATGGTGTCCAAGGTACTTGCTTCTGTCTGTAAGGCAAGGCAATTTGGGATACAGTGGCTCCTCTTTGAGAGGGAATCCTAATGTTTTTAGTTAATTATACTGGCTCATCAGCTAACCAGTAAAGTGCCACCTTTATGTATTAGGGAAACCGGAAAGTGTTTCACAGTAAAGATTACCTAGTGGCTTGCGATGTCAGCTGCTATGTTTTTGCTTGGTAGCGGATGATGGAGACTTCTGTCAGATGAAGCCCTGCCTGCTAAGAGGCCCGGCTCTACCAGTGGCTCCCCCCATCTCCACAGACCTCCGTGTGCCTTTGCCAAGGTCTTTCTGTCCTTTTAAGAGAGCCCTCCTTGCTCACATAGATGTAGCTGGATAACGGAGCTTGCAGAGGTATTTGGACTTTTCTTTCCTATTCCCACTTTCTGCCTACGTTTAGAATAAGGTACTATATAGGGGATGTTCTGTTTACTTTTTCCCACTTTTTTGAGAACCAAAGGATCAAACTGACTATAGGAAAACATTATTATTGAAATTAAGTCCCTACTTTTGACAGTCTTAATTATCATTTAGAGTTTTCCTTTTCTTTTTTTATTAAAAAAAAAGGAATTTTTCATTACCTATATTTCTACTTTATGTCATTTGTCTGCTGTAAACTATTACAGTTTTTAAATTTAATTTATAATACATTTAGCCACTGAATTTCACCAGTCTCTAGGAGTTTGATAGCTAAAGGGGTGAACATCTCAGCATTCCTGCCTTTGCTTGCCCTCTTCTCTATCTGGACATTAAGAAAATTAGCTTGTACTTCAAGCTTTCAGTTTTTTATCTTTGCCCTTTGTATTCCTTTTTGATTCTTTTTTTTTTCCTAAAAAGTATAGCTTCATTTGCATTGTACAGCATTTTACATTGTGATCTATAAAGAGGAAACCCCTTCTTAAATTTGGTGCTTTCCTGCTTTTATGAAACACGAAGAAAAATACAGTGGATGTTTAAATTTTTAAAAAATTTCATAGTAAAGTACACATTGCCATTAATTTCCCTGAAAATACCTCCCCTTGCTTTGAACACACTTAGCCGTCATTCTTGCCACTTTCTGAGGCACTTAAGGAAGTCCCGTTTCATGAATCTTTAGTTTTGGTGTTGTGGTTGCTTTGGTCCTAAATCAATCCAAAGCATTCACCTTTTGACTTTGAGGCAGAATCAGAAGTCAGACAGTGTCAGATATGCTGAATAGAGTAGATAAAGACACAGTGTAATTTTTTTTTTTTTTTAACCCCTGACAGAAATGGTTATACCAGAAGCAATGTGTGACGTGAGTGTTGTCATGGTGGAAGATGAAAAACTTGTGCCCATATTTTAGGCTATTCTTTTATGTGCAACATTTCTTTAATGCTATAATAAGCTTTTGTAATATTCAGAGCTCACTGTAGTGTTTCTAAGCACAAACTCTGCTCACACAATTCCGTCAAGATTAAAGAAAAAAAAAGGACAATCAACATCATATTGATGTTGGATTTGGATTGATGTGCTTTTTTTTCTGCCACCCAGGAAAATTGGGTGATTTCCATCGAGAACCTTGGTCTGAGAATCATAACCATAGACACAAGTTTCATCTCCCATGGTATTTCTTTAAAAAAAAAAAAAAAAAAAAAAGCTGAAATCTGAAGTGTCACTATGGTGCAAGTCCTGTGAAACTGACACAATATCATGTTAATTTATTGCTCATGATCCATGATTTATGGCACACTTTAAAATACAATTTCTTTCAACTCTGTAGCTCACCATGTACTGACTTCAACAAACAAGTTGAAACTTATCACACACTGTTACTCAAGTTCAGTGTGGTGTTTCCAGAATTGAGGATCCCAGCCTCTCGTTAGATGACCTGTGGCAGCAGGATTCACTGTGTTTTTAGATTGTATCACCTATTTATCTCTTTGGACCCCTGGGAATGCAGGAAGTACAGAAATGGGGCTTCGCATTGGATGTTGAAAATGTGATTGTTTTGCACCAATGGAGAGATATAGGAGAATGCTGGCCTGGTATTTTGAAGTTAATTTTGTGTTTTTAATATCAGGTACAATTGCTTAGGTTCCCTGCAGGGGGTTAAGAAGTCAGCCACAGAGAAGTCACAAAGGTGCCTAACTGTGTTTGTCTTGTAGTTTATCACTGGTACCAGAAAGGGTGGTGGGGAACAGCTGACCAAACAGTTTACAAAAATGTATCATATTGAGTGGTTCATAAAAATATGCTAAATGTATTCCATCAGTGGTTTTTGTCTACACTTGGGTCGAAAAGTAGTAACTGCCTGATTGCCTATCAGAAACATGCTTGTGGGTTGCTAATATGTTTGCATGTAGAAACTTAGGATGTGGAACTGAAGTAATGAAAATGATAATAAAAAGGGCAAAATGTAAAGTTAATTAGCATTAGTTGGTTAGGGAAAATGTCTCTTTGGTTTTAAAATATTTAAACTCTAAACAAGGTCTCTGTGTTGTGGAATTTATTTGGATTTAACCATGACGGTTTTCAAAAGGAGAAAGAACAAGTTGTAATCTTGGATACTGGAGGTGAACATAGTTACCCAAAGTGCAGCGAATGTCTCTTATCAGTCTTCAGGTTCAGTCTTACTATAATTAGCTTCCTGCACAATGGAGCGTTTAATTCAAAATGCCACCAAGGGTCGTTAAGTGACAGAAGTACTTCCTGGGAGCTCTTGTTAAATTTTGGACTTCGGAGTTATGAGATAATTTTTTTTACTGGTTGTGTCAGGGTATCAGTATCGTTGCTCATATTCTGGCATTTATCACCAAAACTCACTGAAACACTTAACATTTTCAGTTTTATTGATGGAGCCTTTTATGATATTGGGAAATTTGCTGTGTCACATGGAGAGGCATTAATTTCAGGAGACCTGACATCCTTCAGTGCGATGGTTCCATTTGTCTTGAAGAGGCTTCCCCATATAATAGTAGTAGTAAATGTGAGACAGTAGAATTGCATTCCTTTGTCTTTTCTTTTAGGTCCTGTTTAACGGTTGAGTGCTAAGTCGGAATACAGAATATAAAATGTGAATATCAGTTTTCTTATATTTACATTTCTGCTTGGTTAGGACTTCCCCTTACCCAAGGTTTCTAAATCACAGTAGAATTCTCCTATAACTTTGTAATATTGTGATGGGCCACTTTTAAGGTATTTTGACATCAGGTGTTATGGTTTAACTAGTAGTGCATGTTATTTTCTGTAGTCACTAACCTGTGTATGCTAGAATTCCTTGCTCTGTTCAGCTATTTCCCTGTAGCAACAGGAAGATTATTTGTTCAAATGTATAGAGAACTGAAAAAGTAGGACCAATAAGAACAAACTTTAGTTCACCAGGAATACATCCTGTGGAATTGACCTCATTTCCTTTTTCGATAAAAAGTGAAGCAGTGTTCTAAAAATTCCTTGCCAAAATCATTTGGCAGTGTGATATATAAGGCTATTCGCTTTATATGGTGATCAGACAGCTTGAGTCTTGACTAATCAGGCAGCGTGTACCAGAGGGACAATTTGCTTTGTATATTTCTAGACTGATTTGCTCAGTGGTCATGGTTAGCTCAGACTGGAATATTAGAGCTATTTTAGAAGTTTTCTGTTAGAAAAACTTTGGATGTCTTTCTGATTTAGTTAGGTATTTTTAAGTATCTTTCCAGAGTGTTTGTGGTTTTCATTGTGTAGTACTCATATTTCTTTTGTTGAGTATTTCGTGATGGTATTTTTTGTATGGTGCCGGGGTAAAACCCAAGGCCTTGCTCATACAAAGTAAGCACCTGATCAGTGAGCTTTACACTCAACAGCTGTTTTATTATTTTTGATGCCCTTTTAAAATGAATTACTAATTTAATTTTTGGATTATTCTCTGCTAGTATATAGAAAAATAATTAGTTTTATATTTAAATTCTCTCAGAAACTTGTTAAATTCAGTCTGTTATGTTTTTCTGTACATTTCTTAGGGTTTTCTGCTTGGAAGATCATGTTATATCAAATATAGAGGTAGTTTCACTTATTCCATCCACATAGGATGCCGCCTTCTCTTCTCACCTGACTGTCCTATCTTGAGTCGTCAGTCAGCGTGGATGTTGGAGGACCAGACCAGTTGGCTTTTCCAGTATATTTTGGGATGTATTTTCTTCTACTGTTTGTAGTTTTCATTATATCCCGGTTCTAGCTTTTGGTGTAGTCTTACATGTTGTTTTTTTAAGCCCTTGTATTAGATGAAGCAGATCAAACTTCACTTTGTAGTGAGGGCAGTGAAAACTGAACCAAGGTTTGTTCTACCGCGGTCCCTCGTCCTTCATGTGAAAAACCACCCAGACATGGTTTTCTTGATGCCTTTCCTGTGCCCCTTGAGTGTATTATGAGAGCGAAGGAGAGCTCCATTGGCCTCAGGCTTCATAAAATCTAGCAAACTAGTAAGGATGTGTTGATTCATCTGTTCTTCACATATTCATTGAGCACTTGCCAAATATCAAATATAGATGATGTTCTGGGCAACATCAGTAAGAGTGGCTGCTAGAGGTGCAACAGGTAACAAACAGATGAATATGACATTTGTTTGGACTATTTCCCCATACCCCCACCTTTTCTAGAATTTGATTTTTTAAATGTGGTCAGAGAATAACCTATGGAATCTAAGGTCTCATGAGGAATTCTGATGCCATGAACTGATGAGAAAGAACTTAAAGAGTCAGTGAGTGTTTGCATGATGTTTAACCGAGGCTCTTGGGATGTGGGAGGGGAAAAAAGAAAGGTAGGTGATAGTGGTTGCATTATATTCTCAACGGTCATGGTAACATGCTGCATAGATTTCAAAATGTTGGCCTCTACTGAGAGCTGCTGAGAGACATTTGAGTCTCTTCTGTAAAGGAGGTTTCCAGTGGGTCAGTGCCCAGTGGCCTCTTTAGGGAGAACATACTCTCTTTTTTGTCTGTTTTTAAACTTTTGTCACAGCCCCTATCACTCCCGATTGTGTCCATTTCATCGATTTGTTTTGTTAGCATCCCTAACAGAAGACCTTTGTCTCTGTCACATCATTTTACAGGGATTTTGTCTTTTTCCTTGGTTTGTTTCGGTTTGCGGTGCAGGGGCGGTGTTGGAGCTGTTTGAATTGTTACAAACAAGTTTGGTAAGCACAAATAGTCCAAGTGATGACATGGTCTGTGGAGGTTCCTAGTTTTAGTTTTTGGTACAGAATACTTTCCTCACATGAACTCACAGTACTCCTCCCTCTCCCTCCAGTGTATTTTTCTGGAAAAATCCTGTGCTTTCCCATGAATATCAAAACTCTGAAGTCTTAGAATTTTCTATCGAAATACTTTATACTTCATGCTAGTTGCCATTGTATTTCGTAGAACATTTCTCTCTAGATTCAGGGCACCTTGGGTTTACCTTCTTCACAGTCCCCGTTACACTGCACGGCAATTGCCTGACCACTTGTGTGTCTCTGTCTGTTAACTGGATAGTCCAGACAGGTTAGTGCTGTCTGTTTCGAATTGAAACTAGACACAAGGGGTTACTCTCTGGCTTAACAAGTGCCTCAATCTTTTCTGTTCCGCCTCCCTAACCTAGGTTCTACTTGGACCTATTGTCTTTCCTGCAGCCTGGGGCCTTGCCATCTGGGATGGGGGACTCTAGTCAATGCTCCATGGTAGGGATCTGCCCACCAGTCTTCACAGGCGGAGCCCCCTGGCAAGCCTTCTGCCTAGGTTCAAAATTCTCAGGAAAACTCTTGACGTCCTCTGTCGTTGGAATTGTAATACTTTGGCAGTTCAGAGGAACGCCACAGTGAGGCTTCTAGGTTTATATCATTTTTTGGGGAATGTTTCTTTTCTTTCCCTTTTAAATTTTTTCATGGTAAAGGTAACATAGCCTGAGGGAAGAAAAGAAAAATGATTTTAAAAATGTATATGAGGGACTCCACCTACTGTCTTCTGACTAAAGCAGCCACTCGAGTTTGTGGTCTAGTATGTCAGACCTTTGCCACCTGCAGAGTGAGGCTGTTTCTGCGCCTTCCTCCACGGGGTTTCCCTCGCGACTCTTCACCCGCGAAGCTTCAACTCATTCTTCGAGGCCTACCAATGTCGAAATCCTCTCCTCTGGAAACCTTTGAGTGTTGCTGGCAGATTAATCTCTCCTGATTGAATTTCCTTTTAAAATACTTCAGAAAGAACAGTGCTTCTCCTTCAGTAATTCAAAACACACCTTGTTCCAGAAAAGGAATTTAAATAGTTTCTAGGGATATGGAAGAGACTGTAAGAATTCCTTGGAAACCAGCCTCAGTGCCTTTGAGAATTAGGATACTAACAGGGCCCAAAATGAGTACTCTAAAAAAATGTGCATCATAGATAGGAAATACCTTCTACAGCTTGTAGTACTTATTTCATTGTGTCCTTAGGTATATGCTAGTTAACTTTGTTCATAAACTTCAGGTGACAATGGAATCAGTGGCATCTTGGGGATATCTGTATTCCTCTTTTTTTCTTTCCGCATTTGTTTTGGGAAATTTCACATTTATTTCCCCTACTGTCCTCTAATACACACACACAGTCCCTTTGAAACATTAATGTATGGTTGCTGAATTGATATTTGTTACCGCAATGAAATGCTGTAGCAGACTGAATACTGATTTAGGAATTGGGTAAAGTTGGTATCATTCATTGGTGGATGTATGTGATATATCAACTAGGTGAAGGGATTCCAGGTTGTCTAAACGGAGACTGTTGGGTCTGCCTTCAAGAAGTTGAGTCTGCTGAGTGAAGGTGTTAATAGGATGTCTCTTTTTGTAACAGATATTTGAAATGAAGCACTTAATTGGAGGAGATACTTGTTTGGCCCATGGTTTCACTGATTTTAGTCCTTAGTTGCTTGTTTCTGTGGCTTTGGCCCTGAAATAGCATAGCATGTTGTGTCAGGGAGTACGTGGGAGACGAAGCTGATAGTCTCACAGTAACTGGGAAGCAAGAGACACAGGAAGGGCTGGGTCTTACCATCCCCTTTAAGTTTGCATCCTCCAGCGATCTAACTTCCTCCTGCTAGGTTTCCCACTCTTAATGTTTCCATCCCTTCCAAATTGTAGCACAGGACGGTCTTAATACATGGACCTTGGGGAGCGTGTGAAGTCCAGCAATTGCAGAAGGCCAATAAGACCCGGGTACATTAAGAGGTTAGAAATTCTATCAAGTCTTTGGGGGAAAAGAAAATATTGGGACCTTTGATTGGGACTTGAAGGTCTCTTCAAAATTGCGTTTAAGCTATCACGAAAAGTAAAGACCTAGGTTTTTTTGTTGTGTTTTTGTTGCTCCTTGGCAGAGGGAGCCCTTTACCCAGATGCTTCAGAACAGGCAATGTCTCGATAGGTTTGAAGGCATGAGGAATGTCCATGTAACAGGAATGATAATTTAACAATTTTTTTCTTACGGTAATCAAGATTCTCTTTTAAAGACCTGAGCTGCATTCATCTTTGAAAGTCCTTACTACTTTGTGGTTTGAAACAGCAGGTGTTTCTTATACAAGGCTACATTGTGCTTCAAGTTCCTACTTGCCATAGCTACTAAACTGTAAGGGAGTGATCTTCAAATTTGATTCCTGGCAGGTTTACGATGCCCCTAGCAAAAGAAAACCCCACAGGAAAAGCATCGTTAAAGCCTTGGAAAGTGGGATGCCTCAGGTTTAATCAGAATACCTGCTCTTAGGTGCAGAGCTGCTTACAGCTCTGTCCTGCATACGCACTCAGTAAATAGTCTTGACATGTGGAGTTTGCATTCGTTGTCGGCTCGAGCAAAATGTCATTTATTTCACACAGCCAATTTGAAAACCGTGCTCTTTTATGAAAATACGAATACATGAGGTGTAAAGGTGGGGTTTTTACTGTCTTTTCAACCAATTTGTAAATTTCATAGGTCATACAACAGGGTAAACTGACAGTTTTGCTTAGAGCCAAACACTGGGTGAAATATGGTATATATCTTGCCTGCAAATTTCTTTACTACTGTTTTTTTTTTTTTAATGAAAACAAAAAAATGGTGTGTTTTTAAAAAATTGCTATCCGAGTTTTGGAAAATATATCGAAGTCTAACAGAGTCAAAAATGATTACCTGTATTTTCACAACCAAGACCTAGGGAGTATTGATGTGCAAGATTTTTCTCAAGTTCTTTTTCTCTGCACAGTCACATTAATTCATGTAGGACCTCATGCGTAGTCTTCTTATTCTACTTTCTTGTTAAGGTTCTCGCTTCTCTCCCTCGTAGGCCAGTAAGTCTACACAAATTGCCATAAGAGATCAGGTGCCAGATAATGATCAGACTGTTCATTTTATCACTGGAAATGCTGGCGAGGCTGACAGGGTTTGGATGTGCAGTCATGGCAGAGCGTCTTTATACCTTTCTCCCCAGTCTAACTCTGTTCATCTAGAACTGGGGCGTGCCCTGGAAGTGCTCGAGGAGCTAGCTGTGCTGTTAATCACATTCCTGTTCTCCGAGTGCCTCCAGCATGGAACACAGGGAGGTGGAAACGAAGAGGTACACACGCGTGCTCAGAGAGAGAAACCTGGAACCTGACCCAGGACTGGTAGAGCGCTGTCCTGCAGTGACAGGTCATGTCCTACTTGAGGAAGGCAGAAGAGTTTGTTGCAAGCAGGTTATCTCTAAATTTAGAGCACCAGATCTCTCCTTCCTGACTGAAATCAGAAAAGCTACTTTTCTTTGCATAGAGAAAAGTAGCTAACTTTATTGAGATAAAGAATTATCTTTGTCATACAGGGCAAGTAGAATAAAACTTTCTCCTCCCAAGGCTCCTTGGGGGAACACATAAAAATAAACTTTATAGAGTGAGTTTTCAACTCAATGTTGTATTGAATGACTGTCTTGTAGTTATTTTATTTATGTATATTTTCATATGCCTTTTTATTAGGGGGTGTTTCCTCATTTGTTTTATTGAATATTTTTGTTTGAGGTAACATACAAATTATTGCAATTATCAGTGACCAGAGTAAGTATGATACTGTTGAAGGACTTTAATATCTGATATTGGATTGTCTGTGTCAGGTAAGAGCACACCCATTGCTATTAGGATACAAAGGTCTAAAGGTTGAACCTGGTAGGTGGGCATTGGCAGAAAGTGATCTTTGATGTAGACCATTGTCTCCTAGGATATTGTTCATTATGGTGCAAAACATTTTGAGCTACATTAACTAGCCCTTCCATTTTCTATTTCTTTTCAGTTTTGTGTTTTCCAGCAAATCTTCTTCCAAATAGGAGGGTTTTATTTTCTGCTTAATTGAGTAGAAACAATTGATTACATGTTTGCTTCACCAGCTCGGTACTATGGCATTTTTGTGCTGTAGAAGAATTGATCAGAAGAAGACTGGACTTTTTTTTTTTTTTAAGTGAAGTTTTGATTAGGGAGGAAGTCAAACAGTACATGGTGTTCATGGGCGATCAAACAGACCAATGAACCATCT